>PVIW01005410.1:31452-107388 GCA_004026585.1 Noctilio leporinus
CCCCCCCCCCCCCCCGTTTCCCTCGTCCCCTGTGCCTATCCCAACCACTAACCACATCATGCTGGACTGCTAGTTGACTTGCCAGCATCTCTCAGCGCACCACGAGCTTCTTGAAGGGAAGGATGGCGCCAGTGTGGCTTATTTCTGTATCTCCGCTGCCTAGCCAGCATTGTGGCCTGGAATACAGCAAAAACGTAACCGCCAAAGCCGATGTTTAAGTGAGTGAATGCCATCTATGGCCATTCCACCCTGAACATGCCCAATCACATCTAAAGAAATGAATGCCTCGACTTTGCAAATGCTGATCCCTTTTCCTGGCTTCTGCATGGTGAATTCCCAGGTCCCCTCTGTATCCCCGGCACCTAGCAGGGTATGTGACACACAGTAGGTACTCTGTGAGTCCTGAATGAATTGAGTGAAACTAAGCTGAAACACTGCCTTCCTGACTTACTTTCTTTTTGAAGGTGCAAAGTGGTGTTTATGTTTTAGATATCTAGCAGAGAATATCCTAACCCTGTGGGGTTTTGTTCCTATGCCATTTCTTGGACACAGGCTTCTTGTCGACCTCCAGCCACATCCTGCATGGCATTAGGTCCTTTGGAGCACCTTTGGGGATGCAGCCTGGCCACACAGAGCCTCCCAGGGCTTTGGTTTGATGGCTTTGCCCAGCTCCAGGCTATACCTCTTGGGGTCCCCAAAGGATTCCACAGCATCGGCTCGACCACAGCACGACACGGAGCCTGGTAACCCTCTGTGGGGAGGCCGTGGAGGATTAACCTGTCCAAAAACTGCTATCTCTTTATGGCTTCAGCCTTCTTGCTTAACAGCACTAGGGGTAGCTGGTTGGTCTCCAGTCCCAGCTCCCATAGCCCATTCATTGTATCTACTTCTCCTAGAATACTTGCCACACTGTACTACTCACATGGTTGCTTCCCTGCGAGATTGGGAACTCCTTGAAGACAGATTTTGTCTTATCTCCTTCTCTGCCCTCCCTAGCAACAGTGGCAGGTATATCAGAGATGTTCAGAAATCATTTGTTGAATGAAGAAATGGGCGGATATGAAAATTAGACTTAGCAAAACTTGTAGAAATATCTGAATGGCTGCTTTGGACTAAGAAAGTAGGCAGCTATGGGAGGCAGAAGGGCTTAGGAAGAGCAGTAGCACTGTTTTAGTTCAATGGAAGAAAGAGTTTTGTTAACTTTGAAAATGGTTTGAGGATCCAGTGGGCTCCTGGTGGGGAATGTGAGCTCCCTGTGCTAAAAGTGTACAATTAGAAGATGGAGAATGGTACACAGTGATGTAGAGAGGGGATTTCCACAGCAGTTGAGGGGGATGAAACTGGGGTGATGGTGGTGGTGGTGCCAGATGACCCCCAGGTTTGCTTCTGGATGGGACATCCATTGGTTTTCACCCCTCAGAGCTGCCGATTGATTGGGACACAGCTTCTCCACCAACCAGACCTTTCTTAGCCAGCCTGAGCACACACAGCTACTCACTATTTCTCCTCAAGGGCGGGACCACCTTACTCTTATTTATTTTTAAATTAATTTATTGTTGTTGTATTACAGTTGTCCCAGCTTTCCCCCATTGCTCTCCCCTGCCCCATCCATTCCATCCCCCTCCCACAGTCAATCCCCACATGTTGTCCATGTCCATGGTCATTTATACTAGTTCCTTGACTAAACTCTTCCCCTTCTGTGACTCTTGCTATGGTATAGAAATATAATTGATGTTTTGTATTTCAGTCTTGTATCCTGCAGTATTACCAAACTTTAACTTTTAATAGTTTTATTAGAATCTTTAAGATTTTCTATATACAAGACAATGCCATACTAGGCTCATAAAATGACTTTGGACCTTTTCTTTCTGCTTCTATTTTCTGGAAGACAATAATTGGTATTATTTATTCCTTAAATGCTTAGTACAATTCACCAATTAAACCATCTGGAACTGGGCTTTTTATAGAGATTGACATGATGATCATAAAATTTCAAGGTATCCAGAATAGCCAAAACAATCCTTAAAAAGAATAAAGTTGGAGGACTTATGCTTCCCAATTTCAAAACTCATTACAAAGCTTCAGTAATCAAAACAGTCTGTTACTGGCATAAGGAAAGACATAGATTGATGGAATAAAACTGAGAGGTGAGAAATAAAACTACACACCTACGGTAAACTGGTTTTTTACAAGGATGCTAAGACCATTCAATGAGCAAAGAATGATCCCTTCAACAGGTGAGTCTGGGATAACTGGATAACCACATGCAAAAGAATGACGTTGGACCTTTACCTCATACTATTCATAAAAAAAAAAAACAAAACTTAAAATAGATCAAAGACCTTTAAACTTCTTGACCAAAACAGAGTAAATCTTTGTGACCTTGGGTTAGGCAGTAATTTGTTAGATACAACAACGAAAGTACAAGTGACACAATACAAAATGAACTGGACTTCATCATAATTAAAAACATTTGTGCTGCAAACAATATCTTTGAGTATGTAGAATAACAACTCATAGAATGTGAGAAAATATTTGCAAATCATAGCTCTAAGATCTTGTATCTGAAATACATACAGAACTCCTACAACTTAACAATAAAAAGAACAATAATGCCACTCGGATTGCAAATAATTTGAATAAACATTTCTCGAAAGCTATACAAATGACCAGTAAAGACATTAATAAGTGTTGAACATTATTGTCTTTAGAGACATGGAAATCAAATCTTCAGTGAGATACCAGTTCACAGCCTTTAAGATAGCTGTCAGCAAAAAGATGGGCAATAACAACTATTTACAAAGATATGCAAGAATTGGAACTCGTATACATCATTGGTAGGACTCTAACATTGTAGGAAAAAATCAAATGCCCATTAACTGATGAATGCAATATGTAGCCTATCCACATAATGGGATATTGTTTGACAGTAAAAAGGGAGGCAGTACTGACATGTACTACAATCCGGCTGAACCCCGAAAACATGATGCTAAGTTAAAGAAGCTAGTCAGAAAAGATGACATATGCATATTCCACTTGTATTAAATATTCAGAATAGGGACATCTATAGAGACAACATAGAGTAGTGGTTTCCAGGGCACAGCTTTTAGGAAAAATGAGGAGGAGTGACTGCTCACAAGTACAGGGTTTCTTTTTAGGGTGATAAAAATGTTCTAAAATTGATTGTGGTAATGGATACACAACTCTGTGAACATACTAGAAACCACTGAATTATACTATTTAAATGAGTGAATTGTATGCAATGGAATTTATAGCTCATTGAGAACTTGTTTTTAAGAAGAATCAGAACTTGTGAGTCTTACAGTAGACTTATGCACTTAGTTACCAGAAAAAAACTTTGGGGGGAATAATTAACATTCTGTTTTTCTGTTCAGTAGAAGGAAAGGTCGAACTAACTCAGGGATCCTTCCAAACTTACACTTTCCAGAAAACTGATTCTTATCAGTGTTTTGCTTCTTTAAATAATACGGATTTTATATAGCAATTCTACATTTAAAACATCTTTGCAGTACAAGTTTTCTATTAGAAAGTGCCTTTCACATGAAGTAGAAATTAGATCCATTGTTTGCCATTCACATGTAAAATGCAAGTCACTCTCTAGGACGGCTTTAAAAGTCTGGCTTTAGCCTGCCTTTCTGATCTTATCACCTACCCTTCCCAGCTCTAGCCAATTTTTTCCACTACTCCATGCCTTCCCATGTTCTCCCTCTGTCCAGCCTGCCCTACACACCACTTCTCTTCCTGGAAAACTACTACTTCTTCAAAGCACAGTTTAATTGTCACCTTCCTGGAGTTCTTCCTGACTCCTAAAGGCAGAATTAATTGCTCTTCCTTCTGTTTGAATAGCATTTGTTTTTGCCTGTAGCATATTGCATTGTATTATACTATGTTAGTTTAGCAGTTTTTGTCAGCCAAGCCTTTAATAACAGAAACCAAGTGTTTACTTCTGTATCCACTGAATGTACCAAGTATATGCCTCGCCTATGGTAAGATAATAATCAGTGTTTGACAGATGAATAGATGAATGGATGGGTGGACAGACAGATAAACTGAGTCTGCTTGCTGGCTGTAACCTGGAAAAGGGAGCATAAGAGAACACTTTGCCCCACACAGCTTCTTGATTATCAGTAATAAGTATGTCCTAAGTCCTTTAGGGATGGCTAGTATCAAGGAAGGTACATATATACATTATACACACACACACACACACAAAAACTTTGGTCCCTGCCCTTAAGGATCACATGTAATTGACAAGGTAAGAGTCAGATGTATTATGTAACCAGAAAAGAATGTAAAATAGCATATAGTAGAGTGTTCAACAATTTAAAGCAGATTAAGTTGCTTAACAGAGTTCCGCGAAAAGAGAACTATGTCTTGCTCCTACCCACAGGTGCTAGGGCTGCGTGATTTCAGGCAACTGAGCCCCAGGAGTGCGGCCCAATGTGATTACCGCAGCGGCAGCCCGTACCCTCACCATGGTGGGCAAGCAGTGAACAGCATAAATACTCCCCGGGCCAACCTAGTCAAGGGGGAAGTGAGCTCCTTGGGGCATTTTTAAAGCTTCTGGGCTCCCTTCCAATCAGTAGGGTATCCCTGGACTTTTACCTCTTGCATGGAACTTGATACAAAATCTACTTGTTCACGAAGGTTTATTGAGCACTATATTAGTTTCCTATTGCTGCTATAACGTTACCACAAATTCAGTGGCTTAAAGCAACAGGAACTTGCTTTCTTACAGTTCTGGGTGCCAAAAGTCCAAAATGAGTCTCCAGGCTAAAATCAGGGTGTCGGCAGGGCCACATTCCCGCTGGAGGCTCTGAGGGAGAATCTGTTTCCTTGCCTTTCCTGGTATGTCCAACTGTATTGCTAGCTCATGGCCCCTTCCTCCATCTTCAAAGGCCGCAGCATGTTTTATGCTCTCCGCGTCTGCTTCTGCTGCATGGCCTTCTCTTCTCTGTCAGACCTCCCTCTGCCTCCCTCTTGTAAGGGCACTTATGATTACATTCAGAGCATGCCCGGATAATCCTGGATAATCTCCCTATCGCACCATCCTTAACTTAATCACATCTGCAAAATCTTTCTTGCCACATGATGCAACATTCACAGGTTCTGGGGATTAAGACATGGACATCTTTGGGGAGCCACTACTCAGCCTTCCGTGAATACCTACTACATAGCAGGAGCGTTGCTAGGCGCTTCACACATCTGCTACACTTACTGTATTCAGAACTCCTCTTGCCTACCACACTGTAAACTCCTGCAAGAGAGAGTCCATGTTGCTTTCTCCCTCACAATGCTTAGCATATGGCCTTGCTTGTAGTATATTTATAATAGGTAGCAGGGAAATAATTAACGAAGCACATGAGCCACACCCTGCAACATAGAATTTAAGTTGACTTCATTAAAAAATACTGAGTCGGTGAGGGGAAGGGCTTTCAATATCTGGATAGTCAGATATAATCCAGCAAAGTTGTTAAGCTCCTACTGTGTGTCAGATACCTTGCTAGTTTTTAAACATAAGAACAGGAGTAAGTCCTACCTTTTGCAATAGCATGGATGGAACTGGAGAGTATTATGCTTAGTGAAATAATCCAGGTGGCCAAAGACAAATACCATATGATCTCACCTAATACAGGAAACTAATGACCAAAACAAACAAGCAAAATAGAACCAGAGGCATGGAAACAAGGGACAGACTGACAGTGACCAGAGGGGAAGGGGAGGGGGAGAAAGGGGCAAAGAATGGGAACAGTTTAGTCAAGGAGCTAGTATGCATGACCCATGGACATGGACAACATGTGGGACTGACTGTGGGAGAAGGGATAGGGAGGGTGGGGCAGGGGAGAGCAATGGGGGAAAATGGGATAAGTGTAACACAACAACAATAAAAAAAAAAGAAAATTCTATTTATATAATACATAAATAGGAATAACTTTATCCTCACCCAAGGGCATTGTTTTCACTGCTTTTAGAGAGAGAGGAAGGGATGGAGGGAAACATCAATGTAAGACAGAAGCATCACTAGGTTGCCTTCCCGTATGCACCCGGACTGGGAATAGAACTTGCAACTTGGGTGTGTGCCCTGAGCAGGAATTGAACCCACAACCCTTCAGTTACTGGGCAAGAGTCCAACTGAGCCACACCAACCAGAGCTACCTAGGAATACATTTTTAAAAAGAAGTGTAAAACTTGTATACTGAAAACTGTAAAATATTTTTGAGAGAAATGTTAAAAGGTCTAAAGAAATAAAGTTATGATTCTTCAAACGCACATTTTCAAGGGGCCTGCCCTGGTAGAGCTAGGACTGGTAGTTCCAGAACTTGGTATATCCTGATTATTACATGGAAGGATGAAGAAAACAGCTGATACTTTTTCTTATGTGGAGAGATACCCTTTATAAATTTTATACTTTGGGTGTTTAAGTGCAATTAATCATAAGTTCTGAAATGTGTGTTTTTATAATTCTGTCCACCATTTTCTATACAGCTGCATTTGTTGGAGCTTCTGTACAATTTCCATGGTGGTTGTTGACAGTTCAAGACAAGGGCATTTTTTCTGGTTTTTGCTTAATTAAGAAGACCCCATTCAAGCTTGTAGCCTTTATGATCCAGGACGGTGTACTTAACAAGTTCTTGCTTTCAAACAAGGTGCTTTGCCCCCTTACATTCAGTACCAGTGGATCATACCTCTCCGCCATTATGGGAATGTGTTCTTGGTACTTCTATTGTTGTTACTTCATAACATGATGTTATCTGTACCCCTTTGGATAATTTCCATGTTAAAGAGCTGAAATGGTTATAAGATATCAGCAGGAGAGAAAAATCCAGTTAGTCGGAGATGAGCGGTACACTAAAGATAGAAAGCAAGATGGCTTTCCCAGAAACTGAAAAGGGCTGTAATTTGCAGTGCTCTTTTCCTTTTTGTATTTCTTACCCATCCAATCCTAATCCCCTCCTAGTACCATCGCATTTTCCATCCTCTCTAGTCGGTCCCCACATTCCTGTTTTCATGCTCTGACCTACAAGTAAATCTATACTGTTCATGTGGTACTATGAAAAGCAGGAAAATAATTTCTTTGAAATATCTGCTCTTGCCTGGCTGGTAGCACAGGGGATAAGGTGCCGGCCTGCGAACCCAAAGGTCGCAGGTTCGATTCCCCAGTCAGGGCACATACCCAGGTCTCCAGCCAGGTCCGTGGCTGGAGGCAGGTGAAAGGCAACCATACATTGATGTCTCTCTCCCTCTCTGCCTCTCTCCCTTCCCCTCTTTCTAAAAATAATGAAATAAAATCTTTTAAAAAAAGAAATATCTGCTCTTTATAAAGTAAATAGAGTATGTATTGTAAAATATGTATATATTTAGCAAATAGCAATATTATTTACTTTATAAGGTAAATAGGCCATGCATTGTAAATATACAAATGTGTGTGTATATATATATATATATATATATATATAAAACAAATAGTAATACTAAGGTAAACCTTATAAGTAGACACATTCTTAAAAATTTCTGTGAACACTGACCCTTCAGGAATCACATTTTGAGTTCTACACAGAAATTAATTCAAGGAACTCAGTGGGTGAATCCTACTACAGTGAAGGCTCTGTCTATAAAATGAGTTTTCCATCCGACCCCTGTACCTACCCTTTAGGTAATGTGCATTTTGAAATTTTGTCCTGAGTTTTCTTAAATTGGAGCCCACCTATATTTCATCTTTAAGACAGTGCTGAAATCACTATTAGGACACATTAGCTTTCTTCCCTCTACTAGGTACAATGATCTAGGGAAGGATAAATGAGCTAACAAGTGCTCATTTGTGTCATTACAGCTTAAGACTGGTTAACGTATTGCATAATCAGATGATTCCATGCCTAATGTCCAAATCTCATCATGTTTACTAAAAAACATGGCCTCCTTTTCCTAACACCCTGCCTACTACTCCTGCAGCCAGTTCATGCTGCTGCCTCTTGTGAGACCTGAGTCAATGACTTTTGCAGATCAAGAGCTTCTGTGTTATTTATAATGCTATTGTTTCCTCTATCAAAGAGGGTGACTGGAAAACCAGAAATCCTTCTGTAACTTGATTTCATAGTTATGTGCAGCAAGTCCTTTTAGAGACTTTACATGCTCCCATGCTAGAAACTGGGGTAGGAACCAGGAAACCTAGGTCTCTCTGCTTCAGTTTTTCAACTCGGCAAAAAACAAAATTCCTACCTCATCTACCTCTTTCACAGGAGTTTAAATAAAAGCATTAAGAAATTCAAAGGACTAACTATCCTAATTCTCCATCTCATATTTTTCTCTCATTAAGGCCCAATTCTAACTTAATATAGCTAAATAAAACAGCTTTGTGCACACCTGCTCTCTCCCCGTAAAACATGCACACAAAATATATGCACCTGATTGTGGGAAACCAGGAATTAGTCCCACATAATGGATTTTCTTTTAACCACCCACTCTACATTTATAGTCCACTTTAAGGGCTCTGTGCCTAGAGTTGGCAGCTCTAAGAACAGTGAGATCAGTTTGTCTACAGTTGTTCCCAACCTTTTTTGGCTTGGGTACACCTACACTTGATTCCAAAAATATACCCCACAGTCTGGTGCTCAATGGAATGAAAATCTTTCCCAAGCTAATAGAATATAAAACAGAGAAGGCAATGGACCTAGCTTTGCATTTTAGGGTTCTCATAACAACACAGTAGGGAAAAGTTGTGAAAATGATGCACTTGACCCTACATCAAGCGAAAGGGGCTTTGGGCTGTTTCTTCTTCTTCTTCTTCAAAGGTGGGAAAGAATTACACATCAATCTGTGACCCCCAGCTTGGCCTCCCTTGTCAATAAGGATATACTTTTGAAGAGATGGCTGCCAAGGTAAATGCTATAGTCAATAACAGTAGAATCAGCAAAAAACTAACTGGTTGGTACAAGGACGGAAACCATGGTCTTGGCCTTATTAGCACTGTATTCTAAACTCACTGCCGGAGCTAACTAGGCACTGATATTGCCTGTGAGAAAACCACTCTTTATCAGAAACAGAAATTCACTGGAGTACTAACACAGATAAATCATTCAGTCTCCATGACCTACATTCAACATTAGATCTTTTTCCAAAGCTGCCATCTGACAAGGTAGAAAGATACCTTATTTACCTGAACAGTTTTAAAAGTCCATAATATGGGGCCCTGGCTGGTGTGGCTCAGTGGACGAGACACTGTGAATGCAAAGGTCATTGGTTTGATTCCCAGCCAGGGCATATTACCCAGGTTGCAATCCAGGTCTCCAGCTAGGTCCATGGCTGGAAGAAGGTGAAAGGCAACCATATATTAATGTCTTTCTCCCTCTTTGCCTCTTTCCCTTCCCCTTGCTCTAAAAATAATTTAGTTTTCTGCCCTGGCTGGTGGCACAGTGGATAAGGCGCTGGCCTGCGAACCCAAAGGTTACTGGTTCAATTCCCAGCCAGAGCAACATAACTAGGTTGCAAGCCAGGTCTCCAGCCAGGTCTATAGCTGGAGGCAGATAAAAGGCAACCATATACTGATGTCTCTCTCCCTCTCTGCCTCTTTCCCTTCCCTGCTCTCTGAAAATAATAAATGAAAATCTTTTTAAAAAATAAAAATAACAAAGTCTTCTTTTTAAATTAAATAAATAAAAGTCCATGGTATATACCATTTTTCCCAATAATTAACTTTCTTTCATAGAAAGAAAGCTGGGATTCCAACCATTTATACTATACTACCTATAATTTCTATGTATTTCTGAGAAACTTTAGTAAAAATTGATAATATTTATATGAAATAAGCATTGGAGGGGAAACAGAAGTCTCTGAAGTTATTCGGGGTACCTTCTTTACAGATGTGTATGTCCCCTATCAGAAATTCACAGATAGGGACTCCTGGTCAAGACGTTAGTAGGAGCTTAACAACCAGCCTTCAAGATATCACCAAAGGGAAACTGTAAGAATCCCTTAGAAAGGTTTTGTTAGTTGTCTGGAGTAAAATTCATAATTACCACCTGACTCAATCCACCTTGTATAATTAATTATTACTGCTGTATTAAAGTGCATGGGACATGATTAGTGATTTTAATTCCTCTCAAGTTATACCTTACCTTGATTTGTTCCCAGTCTCCAGAAGGGTTTAAAGAGCCATTTTTATTGAATTCCAAAGATAATACATAAAGGGCATGGGAAATAAAGATTTTCAGAAGAACCATCCACTAAATTCTAACAAAGACCAGCTAGAAAGTGAATGTAGCTTAGTGGCATGTCAAATAAATTTAGTGGTAGTAATTGTATATAAATCTGTGTGCATAGTCACTATTTTAAATATGTTGAAAAAAAGAAACCTGAGTTTTATCTTGATAACACAGTCTATAGTAATGACAGGTTGGGATAGAAAATTACATTGGCTCTATCCAATTTTGATTCCTTCTTCCTTTCCTTCACAGAGCTCTGGGTTCCTATATTTAAACAGGAAAACCGAAAAGGAAGACTCTCACTAAATCCAGGCATTAGAAAAAATGGAAAGTAAAACCAATTAGTTCTAACACATGCTTTGAATTTGTACCTTAAATTTCCATTTGCTCCCCTAAGCTGATACCAGGATGGGTTTGGTGACTGTGAACAATAAATAGACACTGTCCTCCTCTAGCAAGAATTAGCTTCAAAAACCATATTTATTATAAGAACAGGTACCAGAAAGAGCAATAAAGATGGGTTGTTATTTCTCAGGCTATTTGAAATGACTCCATTCAGTAGACTAAAACACACATTAAAAGACAGCAAAAAGACTGAAAACTACCTAATACTAAGCATTATGATGAGTACCTCTCAAAACTGTCTAGTTCATCAAAAACAAGGGAGGTCTGAGAAAATGTCACAGCCAAAAGGAACCTAAGAAGACATGATGAGGAACTACAATGTAGTGTCCTAGATGGGATTCTAAAACAGGAAAAGCACATTAGGAAAGAACTAAGGATACCTGAATAAACTACGAAATGCAGTTAATAATGATATAGTGGTTCATTAATTGTAACAAATGTTTCATATTCATGTTAAGATGTTAACGATATGGAAAACTGGTTATAGGTTACATGGGAACTATGTACTCAATTTCCCTGCAAAGTCAAAACTAGCCTAAAAATATTAGTAGTTTGCTAAAATGGGTCATATATTTCTCAGGCTATTTGAAATTATTTCATTAATGAAAAATGCCTAATATTGAGGGCCCAGCTCATGGGGACCAAGGGCCCTCAGACCTCAAACATCAGACAACAAGACAAGGACTCCACACCCTTGTAGAAATCCAGCTCAGAATGCTGCAAATCCAGGCACCCCAAAACCCTTCAGAGAATTTCAATGGGAACAACTGATCATTAAGACCATAAACAAAGCCTGTTTAATTTTCTTCACCCCAAACAACCCTACAGTCTAAAACACATTTGTGGACAGCAGGTTTCAAAAGCAGTAAAATCACTATTTGCAGAAGGTGAACTAACAGTTCTGGGGGTGAGGGTGGGGAGGCAAGCCAGGCAGGGTGACTCCCCATTTTCCATCAGCTACCAGTCCCGCCTGAGGGAGGGGAGAACCAATGTAGGATTAGAGGTCATCCTACCTTTAATGACTACCACATATATTATTGTCCAATACCATGACTTATACAAATACAGCCCACAAATTCCAAGTTAGACTCTTGCCCTCCTCAAGACTCTTTAATTGCCAAAGATCATGGGTGATACATTTATCAGCAAGGTTATGAACTCTGAAGGATTGTTTTTTTCATGGAAATATGGACCACAGTTGATAAGTCCAACACAAATTTAAAAGTGAACAATTTCTTGATTCTAGATATTAATTTTTCGCATTCAATTGATAAATATTGGAGACCTATTAGGAGCTATTTACTGGACTGATGAAATTAGTTAGCTCGGGAGAACACTCTGAACTGATGAAACAGTTTAGATGGACATCAGATGAATAAAATAGAAATGTGGATGACGTTAATAGAATCTCATCAAGCAGAGAACATCCTTGATTGAATCTCGCACGCCCTCTAGTGGTCTCTTGGTTAAAATGCAAAGCTTATATAACAGCCCACAGTTTGGTCATTCAATGTGCTGGAATTCTGACATACTGCTTATTTGACTTTGTGAGCACTGAAACCTCTGGTTGCTGTGTGAACGTCTCTTAATTAATTAATTAATTAGCCCATTAATTCTCTCCCTCCCCCTCCCTTTTTCTCCTGGTTCTACTAAGTTCATATCTGTTAAGATGCTGTGATTCATGCAAAAAATACTTATCACCGGCCTATCATGAGAAGGGACTAACTCGTCTTCCCAATTAATCACTCTATTCTTTATTTTACAAAAATTTTGACATTCAAGAGGTCAACTAATAGTACCATGATGTACAATACATTCCCCCAAAATATTGGGAATTAATGTTCCTCACTCACCTCTCTCCTGCCCATCATTCATCCAATGAAACATTGAGTTTATGTGCCAGGTAGAGTTCTAGGCAGTGGAGCTATAGTAATGAACAAAATAGATAAACCGCCCCCCCCATGAAGTTTATATTCTAGTGCATATGTATGGAGGTGGCAAAATGTAATGTAATTAATAATTGGCTTGAGTGATTTTTAGATAATCACTACTTTGAAGCAGCCATTTTAAGCCTTTTCCATCTATGGCACACATAATTACTAAAACATTGTGGCACATCAAAAACGTGTTTTTTGTTGTCAGAAAAAATAGGTCTCATTGTGGATCATTTATACCAGACGGCTATTGTATTGGCTGTTGTCATTTTTTTATTTGACAATCTAAGGGAAAAGAGGTCAACGCCTGGCTAAATAGTCAGGCACATTGGTTGAAAAATTGCTGCTATGGAGATGAAAAACAGGGGAAGGGCAATGAGAAGCTGTTTGCAGTATGAATTTTAAAAACATGGTCAGGGAAGGCCTTACTGAAAAAACGACATTGGAGCAAAGACTTGAAGTGGGTAAAGGGGCATGACCTAGGGGAAAAGTATTTCAAGTATTTCAGGCAGCGGGAACAGGAAGGACAAAAGTCTAGATGTAGGAGCATACCAGGGCAAAAATCTGGTATGTTCAAGGAATGAGGTGAGTCCAGTGATCAGAGAAGAGCAAGGAAGGGAACAGTAAGTAGTCCTACAGGGAGAAGAAAGAAGGACTTTGTAGACCATGGTAGGGACTTCAGCTTTTACTCTGAGTGAAAAAGGGAGGCCATGCAGTGTTTTGGGCAGAGGAGTGATGGGAGCTGACTTCTGTTTTAAATGGATGACCCTGGCCATGGCTGGTGTGGCTCAATGGATTGAGCTCCAGCCTGTGAACCCAAGAGTCTCTGGTTTAATTCCCAGTCAGGGCACATGCCTGGTTTGTGGGCCAGGTCCCCAGCTAGGGGCGTGAAAGGCAACCACACATGGATGTTTCTCTCCCTCTCTTTCTCCCTCCATTCCCCTCTCTCTAAAAAAAAACATAAATTTTTAAAATGTAAAAAAATAAAAGGATCACCCCTGTCTGCTGTGTGAAGACACGACCAAAGGAGGGGCAAGGCCAGAAACAGGAACACAAGGCTGTAGTGCTAGTGCTGGAGGTCATGAAAAATGGTCAGATTCTGGATGTATCTTGAAGATAGACTTTTGTTTTTAAAGACTGCATGCGAGGTGTGAAAGAAAGAAGTCAAGGATAATTCCAACATGTCTGGCTGAACAGCCAGGAGAACAGAACTGCCATATGTGGTGGGGACCAGGAGTTAGCTTTTGGGCATATTACATTTGGGATGTCAACCAGATACCTACCAACCAATCTACTCTCTACCATCTTTACCAATCTATCCATTTACCCACTCTGATTTCTTTGTCACAAGCCCCCTGATAGCTCTATATTTTTGGTGTGTCATTTCCAATCTTAGTAACAATGCTGCCACTTGCATATATAAGAAACAAGGTATTCTTGACATTGTCCTTCTTACCCTTAACAGCCAATTGATCACCAAGTTCTTTCAACTATGCCTTTAAAATCACTCTCAAGTGTCCTGTTTCCTTTTCAACCCACTATTACTACCTTTGTTCAACCTTTCAAAATCTCTTCACTGGTCTCTGAGCATAACAGTTTGATATTTTTCCTTTATTAGTAGGACTGGGTAGAGTGGTGCAGCTGATCTTGGGTGGAAATGGAGGCAAGGAGCAGGGCAAGTGAGGGTGTTACTTCTAATCCTGCTACCTCTACTTGTAAGCAAACCCCAGAATGGCATTGAAGAGAGAATTCTGAGGGTTGAGCTAGGAATACTTATGATAGGATCATGAGATCAAGGTGTCCTTGGGTGGTCCCCCAAACTATTTCCTAATTAAAACCTTCCAGGGAAACGTGCAGTGGGCCAATCATGATGCTGCTGGGAAACTAGCATGTTTTTCATGATGAGACTGGTTTCTCAGCCTTAGTTTGCTGAGGCTCATTGAATGGAACACAGAGAAGTACCCCAGCGAGTGAGTGATGACGCAGTAGGAGGGCACAAAGCTCTAGGAGATACTGACGTAGGAGGTCTATGGATGGATGACTGAATTCCACTTCAAAAGCTGCTAGGTAAGTCCAGTTTTCGGTGTGAGCAGCAGGGGCTGTGCCAAAGGGAAATCTACCTGGTGTCTCACACCTGAACGACCCAATTAGTAGAGTTCAAATACCACTCATAAAGCAAACACTTTTTTAATGCTTAGCATGTCAGGCATTCTTCTATGTACTTTACACACATTAGTTCATGCATTACAACTGCTTTGTCAGGTAGGTGCTATTATTATGCCCACTTTATAGGCGAGGAAATCAAGGAACTGACACTTTAAGCTGTTCCAGGTCACAGAGAAAATGGCAGGTCTGGGATCCAAATCCAGGCAGCATGACTTCAAATTCCCTGCTCTCAACCCCTATGCCACGTTGCATGGTGAAAGCTAATTAAATGTGCCCTTGGGTAGTCCTCACTTGGGTGGCCAAGGTATCGACCAGCCTCGGTGATGTCAATGATTCCAACAACTAGCCAGGGCAACATTAACCGGAAAAAGTTAATGCCATGAAGGGAAGAGGTCTGGGTGGAAGGGTGTAGTCAGTTAGAAATGAACTCTGAGGAGGCTGGGGCAGAAGACCAATACCTTTGTATGATGCGTTGGCGGTGCAGCAACAGTACTGTTTCCCCGGGACCTGGTTAATTCAGAGGGGCTGGCAGGTTTGTCTGCTGGTGATGGCGTGATGGAGAGAAATGTGGAGGAGGATTTTAGGTGGCATTCTCCAAAACTAGTGTATGAACTAGGGGTCATGGTTGGAGAGCAGATGGCCACGGAACCTGTGAAAATGGAACACCTTCCACATTCCCTGTACGGGCAGGGAAAGAGGAATCCACCACCAGTAAGGTGTTGTAGACGTGGGAAGAGGGAAAATCTCCATTGAAGTGCATTGGGGCGATGTCCCCAGGGCCTGAAGGTTTGCCTCGATTGTAGGAATCAGAGGGGCAGAGTAGAGGTTCCACTAGATGTGGAGCAACTAGAAGAGCCATTAGACCAAGAGTTCATCTGTGCTGTGCATCAGAATCATGCAGGGAGGCAGTGGTAAAATATATATATATATATTCTTTGCCTGTATCCCTAGAGGATCTGTTTCAGAATCTTCATTTTATGATTAAGGTGCAGACCACAGTGTGAAACACATTCCATGGGATTATATGCAGAGTTTGAACAGGCTGTGTTGGCCCGTTGGAGTGGTGCCCATGGGTACAGGCAACCACTTATCCAAGTAGAAGGGGGCACTTTGGAACAACATCAACCTTTGAGCTGCCCCAGAATGGACACGAATCTTTGTGCACTGTGATGCATCTGCTTTCTCGCTGCGGCTGTGGTAAGTGGCTGTCTTTATCATGCCGAATCCCCTGGATAGGCTACATTCTGAAACAGGATTTAGGAAGGGTCTGCTTCACCTGGTATGAGCTCAGGCTAGAAGCCTGTACTGGCTGCTCTGGTTTCAGTTTATGATCACAAACTTCCAGTTCCTCCTAAAGCGAACGTCTCCCTATTTTGACAGGGGCCTTGATTGCTCAGAGCTCTCATTTCCACCTAGGGTAACTGACCTTGGTAAGGACCAATTTCATGGAGATGTGGGTGCAGGGGCAGAGATCAAAGTACCCAGGTACTCCTGTAACAGGACAACGCCCACCCATATCCTCCTCCACATACCCCTATACCTGGACGTTGAAGGCATTAGCTAATAGTACAGGCCAGGACTGGGGTAGACAGCCTTCAGCTACTGAAAGGTCGTATTTGGACCAAATGATTTCATCTTAAGAAGGATCCTGGGGTACTGAAAATGCAGAAGTAGTAGATGAATTGCTGGCGGTATCAAGGGATTATTAACATCTTCAGTCATTCTAGGGACTTCATTTCAGACAGGCTTAGAACTTCCGGTCAAGATGGTGGTGTAGGTAAACCTGATACTGCCTCCTCCCACAACCACATCAAAATTACAACTGAACTACAGAACAGAACCACCTGAAATATGGCTGAAAGTCCTACAACTAAGGATATAAAGAAGCCACATGGAGACTGTGGTAGGAGGGGCAGAGATGCAGAACAGGCAGGTCCCACGCATACATATTGCAGATAAAGTTTGGGGAGGGGTGCCTGGGCTATGGAGGTCCTACCTGAACAGTGAGAGGTCCCACCTCCAAACCAAGCCCCTAGCCCAGGGTTTCAGTACCAGGAAGAGAAGTCCCCATGACTTCTGGCTGTAAAAACCAGCAGGGCGTCTGGTGGAGTGAGAGGGAGGGCTCTGGAATCCCAGGCGCTCCTCTTAAAGGGCTGAAACAGGTACTTACTTGGACTCACTCTCTCTGAGCTCCAGCATGGGGGCAGCAGCTCAAAAGGTACCAGGGACATAAAGGGAGGAACTGAATTGCCTGGATTCAGGATGAGAATAGGAAGGGCAGCTTTCTCCAAGACTGAGGTGCAGGCAGATGCCATTGTTCCTTTTCTGGGTCCTCCCCACAACAAAGCTAGAAGGCGGGCACCATATCAGTCTCTATCAACCTGGCTCATACTGTTTGTCCCTCCCTGGTGATTCCCTGAGGCCCCACCCCACCCAAAGCTATTTCCAGTGGCTTTACCTTATGAATGGTCTGTCTTGGCTCATGCTTCAGACTTTCCTAAAATCTCTCAAGCAGCATCTGGTCTCAGTATGCCCTATAACTCTTACTAAGTAGCTCTGAGCCCTGGCACCAGGACAGCCAACCTTGGTTCGCAGCTTGGCCTCACCAGGGCACCTGCAAGCTAGCACGAGTAGCAACCATCTGTAGAGTGCTTTGCAGCTCATGTTGGGTGATCCCAGGAAGAACACTGGTGGTGTCTGACCTTGGTTTGTGCCTTCTGGGAGGCCCCAGAGCCAACTCACCCAGTGGACAGCTTCACACCACATCTCTAAAAGTGACAAACCCATGCAGCAGACTCAGCATGCACCACAGGCCCACTGAAGTCCTGCTCTGTGGGGTAAGCATAGCTGATTCTCCACAGCGGTCCTAGCCAGTCCTCACAGTTGACTGGCCCACTGAGGTGCCAACAACAATCAAGGCTCAACTATAACAGGAAGGGGTCCACAGTCCACATGGAAGGCACACCTGGAGTGCCCGACTTAGGTGAACAGGGAGCCTATGACACTGGACCCTACAGGACACCTATTACATTAGGACACTCTACCAACCCCAGGAAACATAGCAGCTCTACCTAATGCATAGAAACAGACACAGGGAAGCAGCCAAAATGAGGAGACAAAGAAGCAGGTTCCAAGTGAGAGGACAAGAAAAAGAACTAAATGAAATGGAGGCAAGCAAACTAATAGATATAGGAGTTCAAAACACTACTTATAAGAATGCTCAATGAACTTAGTGAAAACTTCAACAGCACAAAAAAGTACATGGAAACCATAAAAATTATGACAAAAACAAAACAAAACATCCCTAACGTGGTGAACCCCAGAGTCCCAAACAAACTAGACCCAGAGACCACACCAAGACACATCATAATTAAAATGCAAAAGTTTGAAAACAAAAGGAGAATCCTTTAAAAAGATTTTATTAGCCCTGGCTGGTGGTATAGTGGATAAGGCGCTGGGCTGCAAACCCAAAGGTTGCTGGTTCAATTCCCAGCCAGGGCACATAACCAGGTTGCAAGCCAGGTCTCCAGTCAGGTCTATAGCTGGAGGCAGGTGAAAGGCAACCATACATTGATATGTCTCTCCCTCTCTCTAAAAAATAATAAAATCTTTAAAAATATAAATAAATGAATAAATATTTTATTTATCTATTGTTAGAGAGGGTAAGGAAGGAAGAAGAGAAGAAGACAAACATTGATGTATGAGAGACATCATTTGGTGTCTAACCAAATTGACTAATATCAATTGGTTAGTCTGCAATCCAGGCCTGTGCCCTGACTGGGAATCAAACCAGCAACCTTTTGGTTTGCAGGTGGCACTCAATCCACTGAGCCACACCAGCCAGGGTGACAAAGAGAGAACCTTCAAAGCAGCAAAAGATAGACACTTACCTACGAAGAAGTTCCCATAAGATTGTCAGCTGATTTCTCAACAGAAATTTTGCAGGCCAGAAGAGATGGGCAACAAGTATTCAAAGTGATTAAAAGCAAGGACCTACAATTATGATTACTCTTCCCAGCAAAGCACTCATTTTGAATCAAAGGACAGATAAAGAACTTCTCTGACAAGAAAGAGCTAAAGGAGTTCATCACCAAACCAGTATTTCAGGAAATGTTAAAGGGTCTTCTTTAAGAATTAGAATAAAAGGTTAAAAATATGAATGTGTCTATAAATATGTATCTATCAATTACTGAATCTGAAAAACAAAATA
Source organism: Noctilio leporinus (assembly GCA_004026585.1). Lineage (NCBI taxonomy): Eukaryota > Metazoa > Chordata > Mammalia > Chiroptera > Noctilionidae > Noctilio > Noctilio leporinus. The sequence goes on from PVIW01005410.1 coordinate 50,388, forward strand.
AAGAAGCAGAACAGAAACAGACTCATAGATACAGAGAACATTTTGATGGTTGCCAGATGGGAGGGGGGTTAGAGGGATAGGTGAAAAAAAAAGTGAAGGGATTAAGAAGTACAAACTGGTAGTTACAGAACAGTCGTGGGGATGTAAAGTACAGTATAGGGAACAGGGCCAATAATATTCTGAGAACTACGCATGGTGTCAGATGGGTATAAGATTTATCAGGATGTTCCCTTAGTACATTATATAATGTCTAATCACTGGGGTGTATGCCTGAAACTAATGTAATATTGCATGTTGTGTGATTTAAAAACGAAAAATAAATTTTAAATTGAACAAAAAAAGAGCCCTGGCTGATATGGCTCAGTGGATTGAGCACTGGCCTGCAAACCCAAAGGTTGCTGGTTTGATTCCCCAGTCAGGGCACATAACCAGGTTGCAAGCCAGGTCTCCAGCCAGGTCTGTAGCTGGAGGCAGGTGAAACGCAACCATACATGGATGTTTCTCTTCCTTTCTTCCTCCCTCCCTTCCCCTCACTCTGTAAAAAAAAGAGAAAACAGGTTTATACCTTATAAACAATACTTTCCTACTTTGGGGCTTGGCCTGGAGATAATGCTACTGTAATTGCTCCGTTACCATGCAGCTCAGAAATTTTGTCAAGTCAAATTAAGTTAATTTATCACAAATATTGCCCAGGCAAATAACTCTTCTAGGAGGTGGTGCATGATCTCATTTGCGAAGAAGTTAGGAGCACCACACAGGAATTTCCCATTCATTGCCTTTCTTGATCTATATGAGGTTGTAGGGACCATAAAGTATAGGTAGCTCTGTGAGGGCCAGAGTGTTATGCAATTGAGTTAGAAGGTTTCAGGTTAATAGAAAGGATTTTGTATCATGGTTATATTGAGGATGGCATTATCTTGACCAGAACTCCCTGCTTTTTATTTTCAGAGTCTCAAGGCCAATGTGGAAGAGATGGAGGATGTGCTGCAATCATCTGCAAGCTGCTGTCTATAGTTTTATTTTACGGACAGCCTTGATTTTGGAGTCAGAGAGCACCTACTCCTTTGATAGTAAGACTCCTGGGTGTTGGCACGACCACGGTCACCCTTACCAGTCTCTTGGTAAGGACTATCTCCATTTGCCTTGCGGGTAGGGAGCGTGAGGGGTGGGTTGAACAGGAAATTCTATCTGTTGTTTAGAAGGGGCAGGGGTATAGCACAAGCTCTGACAAAGCACAAGACATGAGTCTTGAGAGCGATAGTGATGAATCTACTTTCAGCCAGGAGCAACGCATAGGCGAAGAGTAAGGTAAGTGCAGTGGGTGACAAACAGTACCAGGGCTGGCTTCAGCGGGATAGGCCATGGGACCCGCTGAGCTAGGCACTTCCTTGAGAAGCCCCCTGGAGTGTAACACAATCTAGATAATAATAAGTGACTTTTTATCAAACACTCACTAGACACTAGGCTCTTTACTAAGTTCTTTAATGCAGTTGTCAGATTTACTCCTGATAACTTTATATACGTATGATTATCACCTCCAATTTGCAAATGAGGATATTGAAGCACAGAGGATTTTTTTTTTTTTTTTAAATAATAACTAGTTCAGCCAGGGCACATAATGAGGCTGCAAGCCAGGTCTCCAGCCAGGTCTGTGGCTGGAGGCAGGTGAAAGGCAACCATACATTGATGTCTCTCTGATGTCTGACCCTCTCCCCCTCTCTCTAGAAGTAATGGATAAAATCTTAAAAAAACAAACAAACAAACAAACAAACTAGTAATTGAGGGAGTTGCAATTCCCTGTGTGACACCGTCTTCCTTGGTTCTACAGGAACACACCTCATGCCCTGGAGGTTAGGGGTGGGGAGACCATAGGGACAAAGCCTGTCTTAGCTTGTTCCTAAGTCACTGACTGGCTGGGCAGTTGCCAGAGGGAAAGCCTGGTGTCTGATGCGCTGGACACATTCTGGCACAGAATGATCCGGACTATTATGGTAATGGCTTGTCTATCATGTCTGGTGACGTACTGTACTGTATAGGTGCCAACATGGAACCAGTACAAGTACAAAGTGATATGGACATGCCATCGTGCTTGAAGGAAGCGTCTGCCTTGGCAGTGAGGCACCATGGCTGACATAGAATCCAGGGCTCCGTTTTCATTCAGGGATCTGTTTGTCTATAAAGGCTGAGGGGTGGGGGGTGGGGGTGCAGCTAGAGGAAGCGATCTGGCTGCTTGGCTCATGATCTACACCATGCCTGGAGTCCTGTGGGGAACTGGGACGCAATTCACTGATATCCACTCTATCATCTGCAACTCTAAGGACCTGCAACTCTTGAGAATCCAGCTCTAGGAGCCTTGATCCTAACCGCCAGGTGGGTAGTAACTCAGAGCCACGCTCTTTTCACAGGGCCTGCCGAGGACAGGCGCCGGTGCCTGGCTTTACCAAATACTGCCCCCTGGTGGAAGTATGTGCAACCAGCAACATTCTAGGACAATGCCCTTTCCGTCTCCTCGCAGGGAAGCAGGACAAGGGGCACCCAGCAGACTTGGATTGTGTGTTGCCTGGTGGAAGGCTGACAGGTCACAGGACAAAAGGACAAGTAACAAAATGGTGGGAAGAAGAAGAGCACATGTGAACTAGAGAGGTAGGTCTTAATGGGCCATCGGAATGAGATAAGGGAATGTTGGGAGCTGTAGGCAAGGTCACACAGGCCAAGAGGCAGAGGAGGCAAGGATGAGGCACAGCCAGCCGAACTGGACAAACGAGATGTGACTTGACAAATTCTAGAGGTTAGAAGTCACCATCCTGTGTTTTTAGTATCTTCTAGCACAGGTTTGACATGGATAGGGTGAGCCCCGTTTAAGGGACTCTGGAATAGACAAGATGACTTCCTAGGGGACTACCTACAAAAAGCAGACTCAAAGGATTCCAGAGGCCTGTGAGCAAGTGATAAAAGGGGTCAAGAGTCCTTTCAGAGAGCAAGGAGGAGGCCGCCAGCAGGCAGTTCATGTACTTCTTCCCCTATTATACCTCCTGGCCTCCTTTTGGTCTGGCTTCAAAAGAGATGGTTCGTCTCCCCGAAAGCCACTCATCCCATCCTCTTCTGCCTCCTCTGAGCCTGTTCCCCATTTCTTTTCTTTTTTTTTTTTTTTCAGTGTATGGTTGCCTTTCACCTGCCTCCAGCCACAGAGCTGGCTGGAGACCTGGCTTGCAACCTGGTTATGTGCCCTGGCTGGGAATCGAACCAGCAACGTTTCGGTTTGCAGGCTGGCGCCTTATCCACTGCACCACCCACCCAGGGCTTCCATTTCTTATCCTGCTCATATTTGCAACATTTGCCTTTTAGCCTGTACGTGTTTTTAAATCTTAAAACAGAACAAACCCTCAAAGCCACCCCGCAACCCACCTTTTCCCTTGGCCATTGCCCTCTCCTTTCTTTTGCATTGGAACTTTTGGACAGATGAATCCTCCTCTCCTGTCCACTCCCTCATTCCCTACTTCCCCCACAGCAGTTTCTATCGCCTTGACTCCAGAAAGTTCTCACCAAGGTCATTAATGACTACATTAATTATGACCGGCACTTTAGTGTCTCTCTGGATTGACCCCTCTACGCCATGTGACACTGTTGGGAGCTCTTTTCTTCTTTAACCTCTTCTGTTCCCTTGGGCTTCCGTGGTCCCTATTTTAATTAACTGGCTAGCCCTGCTTTCTGCTTTTCAGCTGAATTCACTGGGGCCTCTTTTCATACATACCCATGAACAAGTTAGTATTTCCTGGGTTTCCTCCTTACTCTGACTTGCCCCTAAGTAACCTGATCAATTTGCATGCTTTGCACCACCACTCTTATATGCTGGCAATACATCTGTTCCCAGTTTGAGTCCCCACGTCCATTTCTAAGTCTGAGTCTCTGATCTCCCTGGGTGTTACCTCTGGAGCACAGCACCACCTAATTACATTTATTGAGCTGGTATAATACAGGGATTAACTGCATAGGTTGAAAATTCAGACCACCTGGGTTTGAATCTCAATATGGTCCCTTACCAAACTTGAGCAAATTATCCTCTCTGTACTCCCACGTGTAACAGAGCCAGAAGTAACAGTTGCCTACTTCTTAATGTTGGAAAATCTGAGAAAGATGCATGCAAAGTAGTATCCAGCAAGAGCTGAATGGGTTAGCTTATTGCTAGAAATTCCTATCTTGTCTGGGGCTCTGTTCAGGGAAGCCAGAAACTTGGGAGTCGTCTTTTTTATCGTTCACCTCCTCCCGTATCTGCTGGGTCATTAATACTTGATTTTGTCTCTTCAAGCTGTCTCAACGCGGCCTTCACCATTCTCCACCCTCCAGTCTCACTGCTCTGCTGTGGTTCGGGTTCTCTCACTGTCAGCAGGACTGACAGGCCACACCTCCTCCAATCCATCCTCCAGCTGCAGCAGTTACTTTCCCAAGACACAAATCTAACCATTTTACTCCCTCACATCCTTCCCAGTGCCCCCTCCCATTTCCTACTGCAGTTTCTCAAAGCGTGTGCAGCAGAATCACCCCCTCGAGTTGGAAAGCGAAGATTCTGACACGATACTCCACACCTACTTGATCAACATCTCTGAGGCCTGGAAATCTGCCTTTTTCAGTTGGGTGATGCCTACCCACCCTGAGCCCTTCATGACCCATCTCTTTTCTACCTCATCTGCTGCCACTGCCCACCTTGTACCTCAACCCTCCAGCAACACTGGACTGCATGTAGTTCCCCAAGTCAGCCACCGCTAGGTCACATTGCTCTGCTTATGGGACGGTGGCTGTCTCGGCTTCTGAAATGCCCTTTACCTCCCTGTCTCCCTGGCACACTCCTTGTCATTCTTTGGAGTCATCTCCATTGTGATGTCCTGACTGGTAAACCTTCCTTTACTTCTCTACAGCTCAGCTTCTCAACCGTCTTTTTTTTCATTAGTACTCCTCCACCCAAGGAGCTTTTAGACACCTTTCCCTACTTGAGTCTTCCGTGGAAGTTTAATATCCCAGATACACTGTACATCCAGTTTCTATACTGTGGCCCTTTGGGGGAAGACCATGCACCATCTAACCAACCAACCCTGCCCTGCTGCCCCCTTGGGGGCAATACTGGCCCCATTGAGAACGCTGCTCTTCACCGGCAGATACTGCTACTCCAGCTGGTCCCGAGGTTCACCTTGGTTTCTATGCTATGTCTTGACTGATTCTTCCTCTCTCATTATTTGTTCTCAAGGCTCCTTTACAGGCCTTTCTTCTTTCACCTGCCCTGTAGATACAGGCGTTCCACAGGGCTCAGGACTCGTCTTTATCTTCCTGTTATTCTGTACATGCTTTCCAGGTGATTTTACCTATTTCTTTAGCTTTGATTACCATCTATCATGCCACTGACTTCCAAGTCTGTGTTTTTGGAGATGCTGATTCTCCTGGGCTCTCGCCTCTTGCTAGTCCAAGTAGGGTCTATAGACTGGCAGTATTTAGTGTCATCTGGGAGTTTTTTAGAAATGTGGATTTTTGTCCTGGCCAGATGGGTCAGTTGGTTGGCGCATCATCCCATAACCCTCAAGGTTGCAGGTTCAATCCCCGGTTGGGGTGTGTAATGGTGGCAACAGATGTGACTCTCACATAGACATTTCTCCCTTTCTCGCTCTCTCCCCTAAATCAATACAAATGCAGATTTTTGGGTTCTACCCCATGCCTTCTAAACCAGAATCTGCATTTTAACAAGATCCCAGGTATTTCATATGCACATTAAAGGCTGAGAGCTCTGGGCTGGACCCTACTCTCTGATAGACATCTTGAATTAGATGCCCTACAAGGACATCAGTTCTTATTCCTCACTCTTCTTGGCTAAAGGTAACACAGTTTACTCAGTCATCTACACAAGAAATCTAGACCACTCCTCCCTTATCATTTATACCAAATTTATTACCATTCTTATCTATTCCAGCTAATAATGGCTCTTGAATTTATTCCCTCTTCTGTGTTCGTCACCATGGCTTTCACCTAACAGATTTTTTATCAACATACCCCCCACCAATACAGTTTACCTGCCAACTATTCCTAAAATGCAAATCTGATCATGTTACCTCCTCCTGGCTAAAAATTCCTTCAGTGGTTCTTTTAGACAGATCTCTGGCCTGTCCAAAGCCAAGGTTCTTAACTAAGGATCCACACACGGGCTTTAGGAGATCCTTCCAGTTTCTGAAATTATGAGGAAATATCTGTGCATGTACATTTTTTTCTAGGGACAGTATATATAGCTTTCATCAGATTTTCAGAGTCATCCTTGACCAAAATAAGTCAAGAACCACCGGCATGAAGGGTTAAGTCCAAGCTATTTCGCTCAGCACACAAGCATGCTTCACACCTCTCCCACCATCCCTCTAGCCACTTGCCTATAGGAGTCCTTGGTCCCAGCTTTAATTACACACTTAGAAGTTGGCTGAGCTTTCATACCTCTGTGCCCTCACACATGCTGTTCCCGGAACGATCCCAGGGTTACCTACACAAAATTAAGTGGTGCAGCCTAGGTTTGCCCCCCAGCTCTTACGTCAAAGTTAGCCATTCCACCCTACAGTGGCTTGACACACACATTGTGACCTAGTACACACAAATATATACAAGTGCACTAGAGCAAGTTTCATGAAATATACCTTGATACTCAGAGATGCTGGCTGCACCCCACTAAATTGATATGTCATTCCTTTAATGAGTTGCAACCCTTAGTTTGAAAAACACTGCGCTAGATCTTTGCTGATACAGTTCTCCTTGCTTACTGTCTTAGCCCCAGGAGTACCAAGGTTCTGAGGTTTCCCAGGGATACAAAGCTGTCAGAACACAGAGTATCTGCTAATGAATTGGCCACTTACATCAGCCCCCATTCAACCAACCTACCCTGACCTGTACCACCTTTCCCCTTTCATCTATCTGTTCAATCGTTCTGCCTCTTGTGCATTGTCAGGTACATCAGCAAGTAATTCAATGCCTACCTATCACAAAGTGAAATTACAAATCTTATAAAAAAGATGCAAAATATCATGAACTGTTAACAAGGAACTGGTGGGGCCAGCTTACAACGTGTAAATAAATATAACGATTTTAAATAAATAAGGATAATGGTTTTCAAAGTAATTCAAAACTCATTTGAATACCAAATGATTAAGAAGCCCTCGGAAAACGGTTGAAGCCTTTGGCTGTTTTGGCAAAATCAACCCTCTAAATGACCATGCTCCACCCTGGCTGGTGGCACAGTGGATAAGGCACCAGCCTATGAACCCAAAAGTTGCTGGTTTGATTCCCAGCCAGGGCACATAACCAGGTTGCAAGCCAAGTCTCCAGCCAGGTTTGTAGCTGGAGGCAGAGGAAAGGCAACCATACATTGATGTGTCTCTCCCTCTCTGCCTCTTCCCTTCCCTTCCCTCTAAAAATAATAAATAAAATCTTTAAAATATATAAATTAATAAAATGAATGATCATGTTCCAAGTCTCCCAGGAACTGAAATGTCCCATCTTGAAATATGCAATTTTGTCTGAAAATTTAGGCCCCAAACCAAAACAATCAATTCTTGATACATTCTTTGTTGTAGAGACAACATATTTTAATAGCATTCATTTATTCAATTGGCATACTATCAAGCCCCATCCCCTGTACTACTTATTTTAACATTTTAGTTCCCCTGTTAAATGGATTCATGAAGTGGCCTTTTGTCTGGTACTAACTCTCCTCAAATAATAATACCTCTTTGTTTCCACATCACCTGGCACACAGCAGGAGCTTAATAAATGTTTGGTAAGTGAATAATTACAATGGCTGTCCCTTTCTAAGTCTCCGCCTTTAGCCTCTGTTCCTTCTGATTCAGTGAGCGCACTGCCACTCACTCTAAAATCCTTCGGTAAATCCTCACCAGCCTCAGGGGGAAAAACCCATTTCCTCAGCATGGTTTCCAAAATCTTTCTATCTGGTCTTGCTCTATTTGCTTGTATATCCGGGCCACATTTAATTAACCTGTAGTTCTCCAGATGCCCCATAATTTCCTCCTGCCTTGCTTTTATTATTCTGCTTAGAATTGTTCATCCCTACCAACAGGAAGACAGGCTCCACCTTTTCCTGTACAACACACTACCTTGTGCATAACTAGCGCACGTTGACCATATTGTGGCTGTGTTGTAGTTGCTTCACAACTTGCTCCAAGCAGTTTTTGGTATAAAAAGTTTATTGATAAAAGTAAAATAATCACACTTAGAGAAGATATAGAAAAAGTAGGGGAAATACAGAAAAGGTACACGTATCTTCCTCAGAGCATCACTGGTATTTTGTTGTACCGTTGACCCTCCAACAACACGCAGGTCCACTTATACATGAATTTTTTTCAGCTGACCAGCGCAGTTCAAACCTGTGTTGTTCAAGGTTCAACTCTGCAGCTGGGAATCCATGAATGTGGAGGGCCCACTGTGCTTATAATGTGACTTTTGGATTGTGCAGGACATCCCTGCCCCTAACTCCTGTGTTGACCTCAGGTTAACTGCTCCTCCTTCTCAGATTTTTTTCATATGCGTCTAATTTTACATGACGAATCAAAGTGACTGTATGATGTTGTAGCTACCTATGCTTTAAAAACAAAGCCAATGTTATATGATATACATGTTTTCTTGTTATGCAGTTGCCCTAACCACCATTTTTAATGGTTATAATAATAGCCCAACAAATAGATATGTTGCAGTGTACTGCTACCTACCCATTCCACTGTTGAATATTTAGGTCTCCCTCCATATGGGGGCCTATTTTTTTTTTTTAATTTTATTGTTGTTGTATTACATCCATCCCCTTTTTGCTCCCCTCTGTCTGGGGGCCTTTTTTTAAAGTAAGGAGAATTTACCATCTTCATATATATAGCTTTTCCATGCGTTGGATTGGTTTATTTCCTTAGAATAGTTTACTAAGAGTAACAGATGTTATAAGTTAAAGATTTTTCTTCCTTTGGCTCAAATTTGGTAGGAGAAAAATATATACATGTGTATATGATGTTTCTTTTTTAAGTATATTTATTGATGATGCTGTTACAGTTGTCCCAATTTCTTTTCCCTTTGTCCCCTTCCACCCAGGACCCCACTTCCCTCCTACAATCCCGCCCCGCCTTAGTTCATGCCCATGGGTTATGCATATGTTCTCTGATTTCAGCCTTTCCTATATTATTCTTAACTTCTTCCTATCTATTGATGTTTCAATTTCATTTCCTCTAATTATTAGTAATGCTAAGTATTTTTCATGTTTGTTTACTGTTTATTTCCTCTTCTGTGAATTGTGTGTTCATGTCTTCTGCCCATTTATCTGAATATTAGTGTTCTTAACAATCAATTAGAATAAAGATTTTAACCATTTGTTATATTTGCTATAACTATTTTTTCCCCACTTTATTTTGGTCAAATTTTAGCTACAAAAGTAATAAAATCTTGTCACGGAAAACTTGAAAACTAGAGAAACACGTTTTTAAAAAATCATCAATAATTTGGCCACCCTAACATAACCACCATTACCATTCTGTCTAGCTCGCCACCCCCCCGCCCCCCGACAGGTGTGTTTTACAAAGTTGTAATTGCTGTGTGCGTACAATTTTCAAATCTGCTTTGTCATTAGTGCATAAATATTTTGCTGAAATGCCCTGTAATCTTCATAATCATCATTTAAAATAACAGCATAAGCCCTGGCTGGTGGCACAGTGGATAAGGCACTGGCCTGCAAACCCAAAGGTTACTGGTTCGATTCCCAGCCAGGGCACATAACCAGGTTGCAGGCCAGGTGTCCAGCCAGGTCTGTAGCTGGAGGCAGATGACAGGCAACCATACATTGATGTCTCTCTCCCTCTCTGCCTCTCTCCCTTCCCCTCTAAAAATAAAATAAAATCTTTTAAAAATAACAGCATAATATTCCACAGAGAGGATTCACCATTTCCTTATTGCTAGACATTCATGTTATTTCTTTTTTTAAAATAAATAACACTGATGAACACATTCATGTAACTAGTTTTTTCTATACTTTGAATTATTTCCTTAAGACACATTCTCGGGAACAGGCTAACTACGTAAGTGGGTATTAACTTATGCTGGCTTGGAGGCTGCTTTCTTAAGGGTTGAACCAAGCCACACTGTTGCTAGCAAACTGAGTGCCATCGTTTTCAATTCTGTTAAATACAGGCTTAAAAAGAGGCTACACCTAGTTGTTTTCATTTAATTCTTCAATTAGTAGTGAGGAACACTGTGCCGTGTTCTCCAGTTGTGCTTATGTTCCTCTATAAATGGTCTATTCATGTTCTTTGCCCATATTTCTTCTTACATATACTATGAGCACCTTAGAAAATATAAACTTATCACACTTCACCACATTGATGTCAGTGTGCCTTTTCAGCATGTGTTTATTTTTTTTAAAGATTTTATTTCATTATTTTTAGAAAGAGGGAAAGGGAGAGAGACATCAATGTATGGTTGCGTTTTACCTGCCTCCAGCCACAGACCTGACTGGAGACCTGGCTTACAACCTGGTTATGTGCCTTGACTGGGGAATCGAACCTGCGACCTTTAGGTTCGCAGGCCGGCACCTTAACCACTGTGCTACCAGCCAGGGCCCTCAGCATGTGTTTAGACTTTCTTTTTAAAATGGCCACAAGAATTTTAAGTTATTTTCGTTTTAATATTTTTATACAACTCAAATTGTTGATCTTATTTATCCTTTATGAGTTTTTTCTATTACCTCCCAAAGCTTAGAAAACTATTCCCCTTCAAAGGTTTCATAAATATTCATTCCTTCTAGTTTTTTAAATTTTGCTTTTTTTACATTTAACTCTTAACTCCAGCTGCTCTGTATTTTAGTTTATTACAGGAGATGAGCGTATAAATGCTGCAAGCTGTCACAACATCATTTATTGAACAATCCTTGCCACTCCCATTCAATTGCAACACATGCTTTATAATAGACTGAATTCTCATATATAACTGTCTCTTTGGGGAATTTACTGTAATATCATCTGTCATACCATCTACCCATGGTACCAGTGTTTTCATTATTTCAGTCTTGTATGTTTAATATATAATAGCATTAGTCCCTCATTAATCTTTTCCAGAATTTTCTTTGCAAAATCACTCTTCTTTGGCTTTCAAATCTAATTATTTGCAGTCTTGCCTCTACAATATGAATTTCTTGAGGGCAGAATTGGTTTATTTCATTAGAGTAGATTGCTAAGAATAATATTATTACTAGGTCAAGAGGTATGAACATTTTCCCCACTTTGAACTCTTATTTCCAAAGTTTTCAAAGAGAATGTGCCAATTTCACTATAACCCTGCTGGTGTCTAGATATTTGGAAGTAAAAGATTTTTCCCCCTAAAATAGTTATGGGGAAAAATATACATTTCAATCTATATACCTCGGCTTACTAGTGATGACAAACATATGCATGGCATGTAGTATGTTCTTAACACATGTTGAATGAATGAAAGGAATGTTTGAATCTATATATGTACTAGGGGATGGGGAAATACTGTGGTTAGAATAGATCAACTCTGGCTAGATGTCATTTTGTGGGCTAAATGCCTGTTGTCCCTCTGTAGAGAGGTTCCAGAGGTGTCAAGAACACTCTGAATTGGAGCAATCGTGAGAAACTCTCTGTAATTTATATCTTTCCCACAAGTGTGTCTGTTTTGAAGTAGGATCAGCTGAAAGCTGTCTGTGATAGTTACAGTAACGGTGTGCAGGTATGCCCACACCCATGTGCAGTCCAGAAGCAGCCATGATTGTCTTAAGATAGGGAATGCCCTTCCTCGGGCAGCAAAACAGTAAGAACGGTCAGCTATCTAGGTTTTCCAACAGAAACTGACCTAGGCCCTAGTAGGCTTAAATGCATAAGCTCCTCCCTGTACCCCTGCTGAGTTTTCATTTTTGTTCTAGAACCACGGTGCCTAATACTGTGCTAAATTGTGTAGTTCCTGGTAAAATGTTGATCTTTCTTGCTTTCCAGATGTTTTCCAAATTTAGTATGGCTGAATCAATTTCTGATGTAGCATGAAGTTATTCTCATGCATTAGAAGCATTAGAAATGTTTTTTTAATAAGTAAATACACAAGCTCCTCCAAGGGCACATTCAAACCAGACCTGACTCACACCCAGGACCAGGCGTTTTTCATTAAACCACGCTAGTATTCCCAACTTGCTAAGCACAAGAGGACACAGAAGTCTTTAGCTCAGGGAAAGTTGGTCTTTTAACCCTTCATCTGTAGCTTGAAGGAGAGGTCATTTTTTTTCTCCTTGGGATTGCTGAAGTTTTGTCGTCATTGTTGTTGTTTTAAATAGAGCAAAAGCTAACAGAAAGCAGGGTGTTTCTCTTTGTTTTTAAGGAAATGTAAAACATATTGCCGAAAACTGGTTCTCTTTGTTCCATCACCTCTGTAGATTTTAGTAGTAAACTTTCTCAAGGACTTCCTTGGTCATGAGATCTGTCGATGTGATGAAAAATTTCCATGCTATTACCTTAGCCTGCACATGCTGAAATTGTGCTCCATATTTTATTCTGAGAAAAATGAAGCGCTGTTTTCCCCAGACTGAAGGACACTGGGGAGTATCAAGGCCATGTCTGACAGTATGGAGAACGGGTGTGTGAATGATGCATTAGGACATTGATTAACTCCGAGTTTTAAAAATCCTTCTTCTCCAACATATATTAAGTACCGCAGACATAACAAGCAAGATGCCAAATGCTGACTAAGGCCCAGCAGTCCCTGTCAGATAGAGTATAGCTGTTTGATATATTAACGGGAAACTCCAAAAGACTTTTCCTCTAAGACCAAGTAGCACCTAAGAATAGCTGTTGTTTCACCAGCCCTCTGTCCTTAGAGTGACACCTAACTCTCCCCACCTAAGCCTCCTCCTTGATTCTTCAGCCTTTTGTTTTAAATCTATTCTCATTCATTGTCCATCTATTTGAAAATCTGTTTATCACGTCTTTCAGGACCCTGTTCTACAACTGCACCTTTAAAGACTCCCATGATTCATTTCCCTCTGTTGCTAAATCTCTTCAGCTCATATGTATGTTCAGTTGGTCCCCAGACTGATGGTGCCCCCTAATGATTCTAGTTGCTTTCATGTTTCTAGAGTATAAATCCCTAGGAGACCGGGATGTCCAAAAAGATGAAAAGGAATTTGGAGATTATACCCTTTGCCCTGCCCACTTTCCTCATGAAGAAACTGAAACCTAACGAGGTTCATCTGCCCTAGTCTAGCCAGTGAAGTTTGCAGGAAAAGCCCAGGGTCCTGCCTTTCAGCTGTTGGCTTTCCCCTCTCTTATATCACCTTCTATTTCACTTGCATCTTTTCAGAACGCCTATCAAGTGCTAATAGAGAAGTCTCTCAATAGATGCCAGCACAGGAAGCGTACGAGTCTACATAACTGAGGAACGGACTCAAGGAAAGAGGCAGAAAGCAGAAAGGTCGTTTTCTTACTTTTTTGCATGATGCCACCCTCCGGACCAGTTAATTGCTACTTTGCACAGTCCATCCATCAGGCACTGGGCAGCTGTGATCGTAGCCCCTCCCACAGCCGCTGCGTAGTCAAATATCCCTTCGGTAGCGGGGCAGTCGTAACCTTTGGGCAAACATCAGAAAAGCTTGTTACAAGGTGAGCCGGAGAAACAGGAAGTGTGATATCACCATTTATAAGAAGAAGTATGCCAGGTCTGTCGCGAACATGTTGGCCGGGCAGACTTTCAATTGTATTGACATTGGCTCGGTACTTTCGGGACAGACCCTGTGTATTGGGTCTTTGTCCCCGTTTCTGGCATAGAGCTCCTCAAACTCTTGGCATTTCCTGAGTGATGACAGGAATAAAGGGCGTCTTTGCTAAATCAAGGAGACGATGAGTGGACCACACCTAAGGACAGGCGCTAGTTGCCAGCGGAACTGTGTTTTTAGAGGGGTGGAACTTTCAGTCCCACTCCTTGACTTCCAGAGAGGAGGGAGAGAAGCCGGAGATTTAGTTCCATCAGCAACTGATCAATGATTTAATCAACCGTGCTGATGTGATAAAGTCTCCAGAACAGCCTTATGGGAAAGGGTTCAGAAAGCTTCCGCGTTGATGAGCACATGGAAGTTGGGGGAGGGTGGCGTGCTCAGAGAGGGCATGAAATTCTGCATCCTTTCCCCATACCTTTCTCTGCGCACCTCTTCCACCGAGCTGTTCCTGAGCATAGCCTTTTACAGCTGACTCTTGAACAACGCAGGGATTTGGGGCATGGACCATCCAAGGCAGTTGAATGTCCATGTATTACCTTCTGACTCCCCCTAAAACTACTGTTGGCCAGAGGCCTTGCCAAGAACAGTCAATTAATGCGTATTCTGCATGTGTACTGTATTCTTACAATAAAGTCAGCTCAAGAAAAGGTTAAGAAAATCATAAGAGAAAAAACATTTTACAGTATTTATTGAAAAACATCCACATGTTAAGTGGGCCTGCGCAGTTCGAACCTCTGTTAAGGGTCAACTGTATTATTAATGGGTAATCTAGAGAGTAAATGGATTTCCTGAGTTCTGCGAGCCACTCTAGCAAATCAATCAAACCCAAGGAGTGGGTCAGAAGTACAGTAACAACCTCGACATGATTGGCATCTGAAGTGGACAACAGTCATGAGGGACTGAGCCCCTTATCTATGGAATTTGAGTCATCTCCAGGTGAGCAGTGTCAGAATGGAGTTGAATTGAAGGACACCCAGCTGGTGCCATGAGCATTGCTTCGTGGCGTGGGGTACCTATGTCCCTATTAGGAGGACCCTATTAGGAGGAGTAGGTTAAAAGTATGACAACATATCCTCCTAAAAAGCTATATGCTAAAATCAGCTCCAAACAAAAGAGAAACATCTCCAATGCTGGGAACAAATTCTTTAGTGTTGAGCTGGAAAGAAACCTTCAATATCAACTGATCACACCCTATAGGTGGAAAAACAGGTCTGAGAGGAGTTCTGTCTTATCTATGGTTGCACAGATCTCAGATGCAGGTTTCTTGCCCCACCCCCAGTCCAGTTCTTCTAAATCATGATGTTTCTCTAGCTTATCCTATTGGCCACTTCCAACTTTTAAAATGCAGCTGTTCAAGGAAAGATAAAATAGGAAACTTAGCCGGAACATACACATAAATCTGTAGTCAAGTTAAGATGTAAGGCAGCAGGACAGTTAACTCAGCATACATACACAGCCGTACCCAATCTGGGCACTGCTACTTGTCCCAAGCAACTGAGAAGGTTTCCCTCCATCCGATTCATCTTTCAGTTCTGCTCAACTCATATGGTTTGTGAAGTGAGATGCGTTCTGTGTGGCTAAACCGAAAGATTAACATTGTGGTTAACCCATTAGTTCTTAATTAAAAAGTACGGAAGATGACCGTGCAGGTTATAAAAGATTAAGTAGTGATGGCCTATAGATGGAGGTTGTTCGTCTCCCGCCATTGCTCAGTAGTCACTTTACCTAGACCGTATTCTATGGAGTCGGGATGATCATCATCTCCTTCTTGGCTGACCTTCTGGAGATGCTGCAGATAGGCATCGGTGTGGAAGGTGGCCAGCTCCTCCATGGAGGCCACTTTGGGCTTAACTATTCTAATAATAACAGAGAACAAAGAGAAGTGAGTGAGTGATGCAGACCCAGAGTGTGCCAACAGCCAGACGCCGGAACCAGTAATTGGAACAGAAAATACAACTCCTGGCTTCTGGCTCCAGGGGCTGAAATAATAAACATGTTCTGTTCTTCCACAGTAACTACAGTCTTCAGCTCTTCATATCTACGTAATGGTTCCATTAATGGAGATGGAAGAATAGATTTCCCCCTAGAGTTTATAGGTAGTGAAAGTACATTTAAGTTAAATAATCAGGCATTGGACAAACATTACTCTATGAGTGACAACTTTCCTGAGACACCAGTAGGCTGAGATATTCTGAGATAAATCAGTTCCTAGTTGGGCCACATAATCCTTTCAGCTATGTTTTTACTTTCATAGGCAGCTGTACCGTTACACATTTTTAATTTGGAGTCAAGAGAACTAAATTCCTGTCCTAACTCTGTACGTAACCAGCTCCATAACCTCAGGTGAGTAGACTTTTCTGTAGTTCAGACTCCTTATCTATAAAGTGGGGGAAATCTTATGGAGCTTACGTGAAGATTAAGTGATAACATATAAAAATGCTTTGTGGATAATGGTCAGTATTAATATTAAAGGACAGTGCTGGCTGGTGTGCCGCAGTGAGTTGAGTGTCGGTCGGCCTGAGAACCAAAAGGTCGCTGGCTTGATTCCCAGTCAGGGCGAATGCCAGGTATGCAGACCAGGTCCCTGGTTGGGGGGCATGCAAGAGGCCACCGATTGCTATTTCTTTCTCATACATCCGTGTTCCCACCACCCCCTTCCCCAGTCTCTGAAAACAACTAAAGAAATAAAACCTTTAAATAAAGGGTTAAAAAAAGGCCATCCCAACACATAAAAGTTTCCGTGTTTGGTCCCTCACCGTCTATCTGTCCCTGCGAGGAAGAACAAACAGCTGGAGCTGGGCTCTTCACGAGAAGCGACCAACAGCCGTGACTGAGAACGCAGGGTGCTGACAACAGGACTTACCAGCTGTAACTTCCAGCTGCCTATTTATTCCCCATTTCCTCTTTCTGACTCCACCACTGCAGCTACTGCTCTCTCGCCCCAGCCCAAGGGTGGCCCCAGTGGACTGACAGCAGCATCACCTGGGCGGGGCGCCTATCAGAAAGGCAGAACCTCAGACCTATTCAGTCAAAGTTTGTTTTTTTAACGAGGTAATTCATATGCATATTAAAGTTGGAAAAGCAATGACAGAGGCCACAGGGAGGCTGCAGTGTTTTGTTTGTATGTTTTTAAAGATTTTATTTACTGTTCCTAGAGAGAAGGGCAGGGTGGGAGGCAGAGAGGGAGAGAAACATCAATGTATGGTTGCCTTTCACCTGCCTCCAGCCACAGATCTGGCTGGAGACCTGGCTTGCAACCTGGTTATGTGCCCTGGCTGGGGAATCGAACCGCCGACCTTTAGGCTTGCAGGCCAGTGCCTTATCCACTGTGCCACCAGCCTGGGTGTGTGTGGGGTGTGTATGTGTGTATATGTTTTTAATGGTTGCTGACTGGAAACATGGCCAAGAGTTTCTGGTCACTTAGTATGATTTTTTTCAGAATACTACCATCAGCAAACAGGCCAGCCTGAGGCTCAGCCTCAAAAATGAAAGATGCTCGTCTATAGCCAAGATTGGAGGACTCAATTCTTGCTCCTTTTTCAAGAAAACATGTCTACATCACCAAAGGTGACAAAACTGCCTGTAGAAAGAAAAATTTTTAGTTTCTTGAACCACGTTTCCCAGTCATAATAGCTCCCTCTCCTAGCAACCTCCCTCTTCTTTAAAAAATACTTACAGAGAGCCTGCCTACTTAACTAGCAAGGAAATTTGACCGTTTAAAATTTAATTGTTTTGTTTTAGTTTCTTATTTGAGAGAAAGAAAGATAGAAAGAAACATTGATTTGTTGTTTCACCTATTTATACATTCAGAGGTGATTTCTTATATGTGCCCTGAAGGGAGATTGAACTACAACTTCACTCTAACCAAATCA
Organism: Noctilio leporinus; assembly: GCA_004026585.1. Taxonomy (NCBI): domain Eukaryota; kingdom Metazoa; phylum Chordata; class Mammalia; order Chiroptera; family Noctilionidae; genus Noctilio; species Noctilio leporinus. The sequence continues at coordinate 68,040 of PVIW01005410.1, forward strand.
GCTACCTGGCCAGGGTCAGTTTTGCTTTGTCTTGATTTCTTGTTTGTCGTAAAAGTCAGTTTTTGAAATGTTAAATGAATTGAGTGGAAGGTGTGCAGTTTTTAAGTTGATCAAATATATGGGTTAAAAAATGGTTGGAAAACATTCTTAAAGAAGGTACTCAATAAATAATTGCTAATAATGATAAAATGTGAAAGCCTATTACAGTACCTGTGGGAGAGAAATGAAGCATATCACACTAGCAGGTGTAAACAGACATTTATTTGGCCAGAAAATGGCATAAATAATCCTACAAGTGTGAGGATTATAATATTTAGTTTTAAAGTGACAGTGAGTTCATTTTTTAAAAGAGGGCCTTAGCACCCATGGACATGGACAACAAGGAGGGGGCAGGAAGGGTGGGGCAGGGGAGGGCAATGGGGGGAAAAACGAAACAATTGTAATACAACAATAATACATAAAATTTAAAAATTAAATATAAAAGTCCCATTTTTCTGACCCCCTGACCACATTGTTTTACACATCTTTAACTTTTGCACAACTGATCAGAGAAAATAACTTGTTTTTATCTGTGTTTAGAGTATCTTTGCCTTAACAGTTAAATCTACCTTCAAATGACCAAAAAAAAAAAACAAAAAAAACGGTCTTTCACTCTGTGCCGGGCGACAGGAGTTTGCTTTGGTTTTAACTTGTCTCCAGGCTCAGTCATTAAAGGTTCGTGGTGGGGATGGGGTGTCTTAAGTTGAACCCACACCCTCAGATCTGGCTTAGGGGGAAAAAACCCCAAACCAGAACACCTCGTAGCTGAACAGCTTTTTTTTTTTTGAAAGTACCCCAATGTGTAATCAGCTCCAATCTCTACAAAGCTCCTCTCCCTAGGATTACTTTCCCTATCAGCAGGAAGTCCTATTCAAATAGCTCTTAAGTGCTTCAGGCACTCCTTTCAAGTCTTGTTAATTCTTCCGGGAGCTTTCGTTAGGTTACAGGCCAATTACAAACCCTGTGCACTACAAAGGGCTTTAAAAGGACCCCTCCCCCTAATTAGCTCCAGGTGAGGCCCGATAGTAAACTTAGAGCACCTGAGTTCACAGCTTTGTTCCTCAAAGATAACTCACCTCATTTGTTTATCCAGTGCATATGCTTCGATCAAAGAATGTACCATGCTGGCCTAAAAACGTCAGCAAAAAAAAAGGGGGGAAAAAAGCAGAAAATAGACTAAGTGTTTAATTCTGAGAAATTGCGCCGACTTGATCATCCTGAACAAAGGAATGAACTTTTAGCCCCCGTCCTTTCCGTTTGACTTACCAGTTGAAAGCGCACTTAAGACAATATAGATACAAAGTATCTAAATCCCTTTATCGCTAAAGGAAAGCTGCCGGGCCTGAGAGCGACGAAGGACCACTTTTCTCTAGCAGCTTCTTTTCCGTGACTTCAGGGACCCCGTGCATTTGAGACGCCTTCCGTCAGTGCCATACCCGCCCCCACCTAAGCGCATTGCGCGCCCCGCTAATAAACGCGGGGCTCCCAGCAACTGTAAGGGAACACGTCCTCCAGCACCTCGTACAGCTGCCAAATTACCGCTGAAGACTTGCCCCGGTCCAGCGTCGCCTTCGCTCCCTAATGCCCTCCCGTCACCCCACCCCACCCCCACCGCAAACGCCAGTGGTCTTTCATGCCAACCTCTCTTACCCGCTTGGGGACTTTGGCCAGGGAATCACACATGTTGACATACTCGGGACTGTAAATGTAAACCGGGGGCAGCGACTGCCCACTGTCCGCAGGTTCCTCTGGCTCCTCCATCTTCCACTTCCAGCCGTTCCGGAGCCACCGTCCGGATGCGGCTTTTTTCGTACTCAGCCCGGGCACTGGTTCCTGCTCTTCTGAACGGCCGCAGCGGTGCTCCCTGGTCAACATTCCCTCCTATTCTCGAGGTCGCCCGCGCTACTGTCCTCGCTCCCCATCCAACTGAAGGAACGCATGGGTCTCCCCAGGGCAGAACCCCTTCACTTAGTGAGCACAGTTTAAGAACGGGAGGTCTGCAGATAAATATCCCAGGTAACTGTCAATTAGGATCGACGTTTTATAGCACAGATAAGCACGATTAAAACTAACCATCCTTGTTGCCCTACGGGGCCATTTGAGATGAGGTCAGACCAGCTTCGGAGCATGCTGGGAGATGTAGTTTTAAGGTGTTTCAGTAGCGGAAGAATAGGGGCTAATTACTAAAATAGCCGCGAATCTGAGTTCCAACGCTTAAAAAAAAAAAAAAAAAAAGCCTCAACTCATGAATTGTTTCCATCTGAAAATACACCCACAGAAATACAGATAGACTCCATGTGCTCAGCAACACCCCAGCTATATCAGAGTGACTTTGGGGGGAGGTGGCAACGAATGGTATAACAAGTTTGAAAAGTTTACACAGCAAATTCTGTGCCTCTGTGCCTCATTGCTTCTCATCACCTAGCCACGTTCCTGTAAGAGTTAACCATCTCAATGACTTACTCTGACAAAGCTGACAGCACTTTCCCAAGAGGCTGGCTGGCTGGCAGGCACTCTGGAAATTGCTTCGTAGATTCCAATCAAACAACAATGTCAAATGACTTCTTGAAAATTCATGTGGACTGAAAGTGTAAGCAGACACTTTCAATGATGTTTAGAGACTGGAAATGATCCCTTCTTCCTCCCTTTGCTTTCCCACTGTTGAAAAATTAGGGAAATATTTTAGGTTTCGTGTGAGGGTCCACATTTGAGAATATTCTGAGGCAGTTTTAGAATTACTGCCAATATATCCAAGTTCCTATGGGAGTCCCTATGTACTGATCCAAGCTGGCCAATGCCCAAGTGCCCAACTCTCACATGAACCTGAACTGACCTACTTAGCCCCCAGACAACCCAACATCCTTACCTTCTTCAGGATCTACCTTGCTGCCCTGGCTGGGTAGCTTATCCCGTTAGAGCATCGCCCAGGGCATATAGAAGAATCCACCAATGGATGCATAAATAAGTGGAACAACAAATTGATGTTTCTCTCTCAGAAAACAAATAAATAAAATTGAAAACAACCTACCTTGTGTTTTACTCTCTAAACATTTATTGAGCATTGTGATAGGCACTTGTATATATTATCATTTCATCTTTCCAACAGTTCTATGAAGGAGGTTATAATATGCCATTTTACAGATGCAGTTTAGAGAGGAAAAAAAAATAACAGTTCAAAGTCACACACTTAACAAACAGAAAAGTAGGAATTCAAAACCAGGTCTGCCTCACACCGAAGCCTTTGGACGTTCACTCTACTGTATAAAATTGATTCCTCCAGGATGACTCAGTGTTAAAGTTGTCCAACCCCACATTTAGTATCTTCTCAATACTTACTCTTCTGCAAACATTTTTCCCTACGATGTTTTCTTTAACTACCATGTAAGTTCTCATGATTCATTTACAAAGCTCTGCAAAAACCCAGTCATTCATCAAACATTTATCTGACATCAACAAAGTACACAGTACAACGGAGAGTTTAGTCTTCAGGGTAAGTTACACTATGATCTCTGCTCTTGGGGAATTTGCATTCTCATAGAGATGAGACGGGCACACAAAATCCATATACAACAGCACCAGATAATGAACGTAAGGTGCTTAAATCACTTAATAAATAAGCATCGGGTACTTCATAACTGGCATCTAAATGATAGCTCGGATTCTTTTTCAGTGTTATTTGAGGGGGTCTTAGCAGATGGACAGGATTTCACATGGTGAATGTGGCCTGGGATCAGCCGCACATGCAGATTAAAAAGGAGAATATTTCTCGTCTAGTTTAGAGGGAGGGGCTGGATTATGAAGGGTTTTGAATGCCAAGGCTAAAGATAACACACTTCGTCCTGTGGCAAATGGGGAGACATTTAAACAGAAATCTTTTTATAAAAGAGTTCTACAGCAGCGGCGTGTAGGAAGATAAGCTATTGAAAGACTGAAGGCAGGGGGAGTGCCACAATGGTCCAGATGAGAAGTAATAGTGATTTAAACTAGGGTAGGGCAGTGGGAACAGAGGGAGAAACAATGCCCGGAGTAGGTTCAACAGGACTTCCTTACTACTTGGATGTTGGTGAGGGAGGAGATGGAAGAGAGTCACTGAAAACTCTTAACTTGAAAGTCTAGGTGAAGAGCAGGCTAGTAGAGTCAATATAAGAGAAAAACAAGGAAGAACTCATAGGGTAGAGCAGAACGAACATGACTGCAACTTTTAAGATGGTCAAAACTGACCAACAGCTAGCAAGCCACCTAAACCAGAAACCTGAAACATTTCTGTTTCACTTCTGCTGACCTACAACCTATTCTTCTTAGCAAGGAACAAAAGCAAGCTAAAAAACATCTCAATCAGATGTCACTAACAAACATTTTGCCCCACACCATGATGAGAATCTTGGAGCTAGGAAGGGGGGGTAATTTGGGCAACTGTCTGTGGGGCTTAAGAGGAGAAAAAAGATGCCAGGGAGGAGACCAGAAAGGAAGAGTTGGGTGAAATCAAGTATCGTAGTTTCAAAGAAATCAAGGGATGAGGGTTACAAGGGGGAAGTAGTAGCAACGTTGTGCACTGTAAGAGACAAAGAATCCTTTTGCCATTAGGAGCTGGCTAGTACTCTGAAGAAAATGAGAGGTAGAGGAAGAACCCAGCCTGCAAGGGGTTCAGGAGTGAGGTCAACACTGCCAAGTGTAGTTTCCTCTGAAGAAATGAGATGGTGAAAGGAAGGAGGTAATAGATAAGCTGGGGGGTGAGGGGTCAGAGCCCAGGGATGTTTTAGGATAAGGGAAAATGCACAAGTTTATAGACAGAAGGAAAGTAGTCTCTGAGGCTGTAAGAGTCCACTGAAGGTAAGGACATGATGGCAGATGAGCAATATAAAGGAGAAAATGGGACTTGTCTTGGACCTTACTGGATAGGCAGTGGAAGGGCCAGGGTAGGGTACAGTTTGGCCAACCGATGCTCTAACATCTGGACTCTACTCAGGTGGTGTGAGGAAAAGAGAGTTTTATGTGTTCTTTCAGATCTAGCAAGCAAACAGGTAGCTAACACTTCCACACCACTTCAACGCCAGACGTTTGCTTTTAAACTGGAAGCTATCCTCAACTGGTACACGGTGTAGCAAGATGATTCAATTATGGAGAAGATAAACTGTTGCAGGAGGCGCTGAAGTTGGCAGCACTTACTACTGCGGCACATCTCCCAGGGAGGCTGGACCCTTGTTCACGATCAAGGCAGACCACAAACCAGGCCACAAGTCCCTTCCTTCAACCTTCCACATGCTTAACACCCATGTGCTCTCTGAGTTGGGAAGAAAACCCTTCCCAAAGCACTGGGTTTGCAGTCAAAGGACTTGGGGTCAGAGGAAGCATTATGAACCATGGCTCCCAAGTTTCCTTGTGTGGTGACACTGAGTAAATTCCTTGACTTTGCTCAGCCATTGTTGCTACAGGTAGTTTAAAAAAGATTTAATTAGTTAACTTTAGAAAGAGGGGAAGGTGGGAGAGAGGGAGAGAAACATCGATGTGTGGTTGCCTCTCTCGCACCTCCGACTGGGAACCTGGCCCACAACCCAGGCATGTGCCCTGACTGGGAATCGAACCAGTGACCCTTTGGTTTGCAGACTGACACTCAATCCACTGAGCCACAGCAGCCAGGGCTAAAGGTAGTTTTTGAAGCAGCAAGGTCAGGTTGGGCTTGCCACTTTTGGTGACCTCTGCTGCCTTTACTTGCTGGCAGGTGCGGGCAGATGGGAAAGGGAACACATTCAAAAGGCACCTACCCCTTTGGCCACCTTCATGCATTTCACAATCTGCCTCAACCATACTTAACGGACTGACCCTGGCTTTCACACCGCTTTCTCGTCCTTTCTTTGGAAAGTGGTGTCGTTGAGGATGTGAACTCTTAGAATCAGACTGCTGGGGCTAGCAAGCTCCAGCACTTCCTCAGCTGTTCGATCCGGGACGTTTCGCTTAAAGGATCAGTGCCTCAGTCCTTGCCAAGTGCCCATGTAACAATGTCTGGCGTTACACCAAACAGTCCTTACTTTGGGGGGAGTTCCCCCCATTGTCCTTACCCCAATACCACTACCACGTGAGTACTGCTAGTGGTTTGAGGATAGGTCCCTTGGCTTTTAGGCCCAACCTTAAAGCAATCAGACTTCTGCTAAATATTGGGTGACTGTATCATCCAAAGCAGGACACTTTTGATAGTGACAGAGTGTTATTAGTAATTATGTCAGGACAATAGGCATCAATCGGGGACACGCTGGGAAAACCAGGATCCAAGTTTACTTAAGCTTAATAGGAAATGAAGACGAAATGTGGAAAACACCGCATCTCTACTGCATTAGTGCAGGTACTAGGTATCTGGTAAGTGCAAAGAGGATGGTAGAGGTTCTGTGAGCTGTGGCTAAGAACAGCTTTTGCCCCCACCAGCTGCATAAAAGTCCCACGATGTATTGTATGTTAGTGAAACCTAATTAAGCAGGATAGGACTATAGCGACATGTTCAACCTTCCTCGGTAAACTTGCTTTTGTTACACCAAATGCTAATGAGTAGTACAAACAAGATTCTGCCAAATACACATCATACTTAAAAGAACAAAACTGTTCTTAGTACCTTCCAGTAGTGCAGAAGCACCATTTGCACACAACTGTTAATGCGGAGTGAAAATCAATCTTGTTCATTCATCGGAACAGGTTCCCTGAGGATGTTAGTAAACCCAGTTTAATTTAGTGAGCCTAGTTGGAGCGGATGTGTATTTAACAGCAAAACCGCTTCTTTAGAAAAGATTTTATTTATTTACTTTTAGAGACAGGGCAAGGGAGGGAGAAAGAGAGGGAGAGAAAAATTAATGTGTAAGAGATATATCGATTAGTTGCTTCTCACACACCCACAGGTGGGGACCTGGCCTGCAACCCAGGCATGTGCCCTGACTGGGAATTGAACCCACAACCTTTCCGTTCGCAGGCACTCGGTCCACTGAACCACACCAACCAGAGCTAAAGCTGCATTTCTTTACATAGATAACATTAGATGATGTATATTATATGATTTATGTATTAATATTATTCTCCTTTGACCCAATTAATAAGCTTGAACTGTCCTGTATAGAGTACATAAAATAGAACTATGAAATCAACTCCAATCACAAAAATACATATTCAATTTTACACATTGGCACAAGGCATGATTTAGTTGGAAATTCTATTTTTTATTCTAGTTTGAAAACAGAAGTGCTTTTAAAAAATCCAACATGTCTTTTGTATCACATGCTTAAAAATGAGTAAAATACAAATTGAGTTTTCCAAAGAGTTGATTTAAAAGTGGAGCTGAGTGATAGAGGGTAGCACAGGGTTAGACAACTTAGTAAAACCTGGAGAAATACAGCCATTGGTTCATGCAGAACGAGCACGGGAGGGAGTGGGGATTTTCACCTGGACCACTACAGATGGACTTACACCCCCTGGTTGGGGTACACTTGCAGCCAGTGAAAAGAACATGCATTTTCAGGACAGCTTTGTCAATTATCTTTATAAGTGACCAGAGAATCATACAAGCAGAAAGCTACTTACTGTGTGTTTCCATTTGTTCTAAGAGAGGTACTGAGAAGGCTGGCCATCCTCTCTTTGTTTCCATCTATTTTCTACCGGTCTACAATGCTCACTTATTCATACGTACTCATAAGATTGTCACTGGTTCTGTAAGAAGTATTTAGAGGGCCCCCATCTCCATCCCCATTCCTGAAGAAAACCCTGAAAAAATCTGAAGGAAAGGATTGGACTTGGAAGTTTTCTAAGTGCAAACAGAGATTAGTAGAGTGTTTACATATGGATATGAAGGAAAGTGCTGTGGACTAAATGTGTTTCCTCCAAAATTCATACGTGGAAGCTTTAGTCCCTCATGTCATGGTAGACAAGGTGGGGCCTTCTTCAGAGCTCATCAGGGTTGGGTGATGTCTTGAGTGCGGAGCCCCCATGACAGGATTAAGACCCTTAGAAGAAGAGAAAGAGACCACAGCTCTGTCTTCGGACCATGTGAAGACACAGCAGGAAGCACACCCTCACTGCACGCTGAACCTGCTGGTACCTTGTTCTTGGACCTCCCGGCCTCCAGAACTGTGGGAAATAAACTGTTGAAGCTGACCTGTTTTGTTTTCTAGAAGCCCTAACTAAGACAGGAAGTTAGAAAAAACTTTCTTCGAACAAGGCTACGGGACCAGGGAAGAGGACTTAACAATTTTTTCCACCACCCTCTGTGTGTCAGAGGCCACAGCCACCCCTCCCCCACAGGCACATGAAAGGACTTCTGTTCAGAAAACTTCCCATGCTTATACACATGAAAATGCAGGTGTGTACAGCAATCAGATATGTGCCCACAGAGAGCAAGATATCACCAACACTAGAATCAGGAAGTGAAAATGGAAGTGAAAGTGTTTAAGACTAGATGGGAGGGCAGGGAGTTGGGGGTGGGGTGGATGCTGTAGAAAGCATGTTGGTGGGGAGGACAGAGATCAGGTGAACACCAGGAAAGAGTACTCAGGAAAGCATCCAGAGACTGGACTGCTGGGTTCCTGTTTGTGAAACACAGAGGCTTCAGTCTCTGTTCTGTGCTGGGTCACTGTTCAGAGGGGAGGATGAGGTCGGTGCACAAGACTCTTCAGGGCACTTCTCGTTCCCTTTCAGCTCCCTAGGGATAATACACCACACAGGCATCATCTCTTCTGCCCTCTTTCCCTCTGCAACTGGGCTCCTGGCTTCATTTCTCTGAGTTTTTCTGCTACAAATCCATCTCCGAGTCACAGCAATCTCCATAAAAAAGTGATTTTGAGTGTTAATATACAAATCCTGAACTATACACACTGGAGTTGCATTTTTAAATATTTCACCCGAGGTTGAGGAGGAATTATGTGTGCAGATCCAGAAAAGGCAAAAGCAGAAACAACCGTTCTACATAGAAAAGATCTTATCACTCAGTGTGAGGCGACATGTGAGTAAAGAAGGAAACTCTAATATGCTACTTTTTTTTGTCAAGAAAAGGCACTTACAATAGATATTTGCAATTGATAGAAGCATAAAGTGCAAGAAATTAGGCTTTTACTCACTTGACATGGTGTCCCAAAGCACCCACCACTCATTCACAACAGGAAACTACACATTAAACAAACCAAACTTTAAGAATAAGTTATTATTAATACCCACTCCGTAAGCAGGAGTTAGAAAACTAAGTCTGTAACACGGCTAGAGAATAAAAACACATGCATACTTTAGTGAACCATCAAAGGACTGAGGCCCACTAGGACGAGCCTGGGTGAGCAAGGGTTCACTTCTTCTAAAGCAGTTAGGGCATCAGAGAAGTTCTGTCTTCTTGGAAGTGATGAGCTGGAATGGGGCAGGGTGGGAGTGATCAGGCCATCACATCTCAGTTCCATCACAATCAACCGAAGGAGGAACCAGCTGTCGAAAAGGTTCCCAGTAGCCGGGGCCCAAAGGCCTCACTGCATGGCACAGATGCTGTGGGGCAGGAACTCCTGCACGTAGGTGGCGGCTGCCTTGGAGAGGTAGGTCATGGTGCCAAATCTGCCACTGGGCGCACTGTCATACAGAAGAGTACAGATGCCAGATGCAGGATCCTTTGCCAACATGGTATCATCTGCGCCAAGGATTTTCTGTTTGGTTTTTAAGGGTGGGAGAACACAGGGAAAAGGAAGAATTACTAATCCTACCAGTGAAAGTTATGATCAGGAAAACTCAGAGCCTCCTCCCCGTCACCAACTAGTTGGATCTCAGGCTGCTTAGCCAGGAAGGAATCAGAGTTAGGCACAAGGCAGTGAACATGAGTTTGTATACATGCATTTTTCACTAGATCCAAAAAAGTATATGAAATTCTGTTCAGAACTTTTTAAAGTTAAATATAAGCATTAATTAAATCAGATATGCCTAGTACAATTCAAATGTTAATACTAGCAAATCACCCCAGAGGGACTTTGCTCTGACTCTACTGCTCCTGATTTCAGCTCTGTATTATTTTATGTATCTTGCAGTTGATCATTATTTCTTCCTAAGGCAACTTAATTCAAAGATACCATAAGCTTTCCAAGCTAGAGTGTATGTTTTAAAAGGAACATCTCATTTTCTGACACAGAAACTAACCTTAATTCAGAATGTTCTAAATTGGGAGTGTCCGAGAAAATCTTGGACACGTCATTTCTTTGGGATTCTCCCACAGTGCCTAACAGAGTGAAATACCGATGACATGTTTTGGAGATTTTCCTACTGATAATGGTGCATGTCCTTCACCTTATGTGTTCCTACACATAATCTAGAAAACATTTGGAAGGCTTCCAATAAGTAGTTTACATTTTAAAAGTATGATTGATTTTCCAGAAGAAAATTTACTAAGAAAGTAAGGAAAATATAGACTTAAAAGGTCACTTTAATGTTTTCCTATAGGTAAACAGCAGAAGCAAAAGCAAAGCAAAGCAAACCAAAACCAAACCAAAGCCAACCTAAAATGAAACCTTCTCTTTTCCTTAATATTCGGGAAGGACATGACACCCATGAGTCTCTTATTAAGTCCTTATCACAACCAAAAGTAGTAGGATAAGAGGTTTGAAATATGATGAGGAAAGCATAAACGCTTCCTGAGTTCCAGGCAACTTTCCCATCTAACCCAGACACAAAGCACACGGAGAAAGGCAGGCCACCTCGAAGCCTGTTTCCTTTGCAATCAGCTCAGAGTCACTACGCAGGGGGCCCAGGAAAGAGCACTGGGGAAGGGGGTACAGGAGAGTAACCTTGGCTTCATGAGGAGCTCTGAGTATAGTCAGCTTGGTGCCAGACATTCCCCTTCGAGAAAACAACAGGTCTGCCTACCTGTTCTTGAAGGAACAGGTCATTGGCAATATGCACTATTTTTTCCACAGCAATGATGCTTCCAATACTATGAATTTCAATATCTGCCATCATGGTGAGGACAAGGATGGCCTCAACCAGAAGTTGCCGGTATTCTGGCTGAGGTACACGATTGAGGACAGACTCCACATGAACAGAGAATTTAATCTCGCCTGGAGTCATCTGCGATAGAGAAAAAGAAAATCACTTCTGAAGAACTCAGCATCAGAAAACACCAACTACCTGTTCTGAAAGGCAGCAAAAACATTGTAGCCAAGAGCACTGCTTCAATACCCTTTAAAGCAATTGAGTAAATTGGTTCCATCTTTTCGGAAGGCAATCTGGCATTGCCTGATGAGTTGTAAAAATGTAAATGCCTTCTCACCCAAAATCCTATTTCTGGGAGTTCATCCTAACAAAATAATTTGAAGAGGGGGGAAAAAAAAACCTTATGTACAAGAGTGTTTATAACAGGATTAATAATAAGTGCAAAACTAGAAGTAACCTAAACATGGGAATAGCTGTGTAAATAACGATATAGTATGGTATAACAACTTCAAGAGTTTTTATAGTCATTTAAAAGAATAAATGATGACTGTGGATAGAGGAAAAATCTAAATAGAAGTTAAAATCATAGATACATGATGAGTAGAGGTATATAAAGCATTAATATGCTGCTAGGTTAAAATGGGCATGAAAAAATAAAGTTATTTTAGGATAAAAGGTTTTGAGGAAAAATGTTTGGTAAAATTATACTCCGCATGGAAGAACCATGGACATGGACAACAAGTGGGACTGACTTTGCAGGGAAGTGGGTGGGTGGGGAGGGGGACAGAGGGGAGGAAAAAGGGGATGGATGTAATACAACAACAATAAAATTAAATTTAAGAATTATACTCAGTATACAGTTTAGGGTGGCAATGTAGGTTTGGAATTAAACACCTGGGTTCAAGTTTTCTCTTTGTCAGTTATTAGTTCTGTAACATTGGATAATTCATCTCTCTACATTTGTTTTCTTATTTTAATTCAGGAACTATAATAGTTGTGTTGAACATCAAATCAAAGAATGTGTGAAGGTGTTTGAAGACTTAAAGGTACCATTCAGTGATGTATTATTATTAATTCTATTAACATTTCAGTGTTGCTTAATGGCAGAGAAAAGACAAATAGAGGACAGAGTGTTCTTTATTAGAGGAAAGGCCTATAAGCAACAGTGAAGCCTTGAAGCACAGCATCAACTTTCTGCATCTGCCTCCCTAGACATTATCCGTAACAATTCCAGTGCCTCTGAGAATTTTCTAATGTCCAACCTTACTATTTCTAGCTAGCTAACTCTAACTCCTTTGCTGATTTTGCATGAAAGCTATCTCTTTTAAAGGAGTTCATCATCACCAAGACATTATTAGATGAATTGTTAACAGGGCTTATTTAAGAAAAAGAGGATCAAAATTATGAACATTGAAAAGACAATAAACTCACAACTATCAACAAAAGAATCTAAAAAATAAAAACAAAAACTAAGCAGACAACCAGGGAGGGAACAGAATAAAAAATATGGGAAACATTTTGAGGGTTATCAGCTGGGAGGGGGAAGGGAGAGAAGGGGGAAAGGCGCAGGGATTAAGAAGCATAGTTGGTGGGTGCAGAATAGACAGCGAGATGTTAAGAATAGTAGAGGAAAAGGTAATGCCAAAGAACTCACATGCATGACCCATGAACATGAGCTAAGGGTGGGGGCAGAACTGCTGGAAGGAGGAGGGTGCTGGGCAGAGGGGAGCAAAGGAAAAAGAAATTGGGACAAATGGAACAGCATAATCAATTTTTTAAGATAAAATAAGTAAATACATGGGAAAGCTATCTCTTTAAAATTTCCATATGATTGGGCAAGAAGTAAAATATGAAAGCACCTGATAATCTATGTCTGTGGTTCACGGTGATGTTTGCCAACCATGAGTGTATATCAGAGTCACCTTAAGGAGGTTTTCAAAGTACAGATGCTCAGGCTCCATCCCTGGAGATTATAATCTACTAAATTGGAGGTGAGCACTCAGCTTACTATGGCATAAAACTAAGGACCACTGGTCTATGAGCTAACAGTCTACAAGCATCCTACTAGAGAATGGTGGGGACAAGAAGGATGGGGACACAAGAAGTCATTCATTCTTGGGTATATATCTCGTCTGATATCTCCAGCTCTGGCAACACTCACATAAATCAGCCTAATTTAATCATTAAAAGAAGCTGTCCTTATATAATGAATGTAATGCCTAACTGCTCCCTAATATACCTGTTCTGTTTTATAAAAAAGCATACTCTAAGCCCTGGCTAGCATGGTTCAGTGGATTGAGCACCAGCCTGCAAATCCAAAGGTCACTGGTTCAGTTCGTCAGGCAGGGCACATACCCAGATTGCAAGCCAGGTCCCCAGCTGGAGGCAGGTGAAAGGCAACCATACATGGATGTTCCTCCCCCTTTCTTCCTCCCTCCCTTCTGCCTACTCTAAGAATAATGAATAAAATCTTACAAATAAATAAATAAATAGCATCCTCTTCTTTCTTCAAATGCATTTCCCATTCAGTTGATTTATAAAAGCATAGACCTGTTATTCTCAAAAGTGATCACTGAAGTAATTTAGCCAGACAAGCTATTGATCACATGAATGTGAAAGACATAGAATCTTACCTCTCTAGTAGTCGAAGAAGGAAGAACAAAACCTTCCACAGAAAGTCCATGACACTGCAAAACAGCAAAAACATGTTGTCAGTAAGATATGCTGACAACTGGGAGGCCGTAAGGAGACACTTAGGATTTCTCAGTGTGCTTTACAGCATAGGCGCTGAGTAATCAGAGGCCAGTGAAAGGCCCTGCAGCTCCAGTGTCTTTGCCAAGGGGCTGTGGTTGCCATGTGGCAAGAGGCAGAACTGGACTACAGGAGACCTAAGGTTCATCCTCTAGCTAGGGGAGTGGAAGGGATAGAGAAGATCTACCTTTGGCAACAGATTGGCCCCAAAGATTCACAGACTACATGGGAGGATAGCATGCTCCGTCCCAGAGCCAACACAAATGGGCTTTCAGAAAGAGTTTTAGGCTGAAGAAAAACCTCAAAATATGCATTTAACAGACATGCACAATTAACTGTATTTTCTAGTTAAATAACCCCCACTGGCACTCCTGATTCCCTCACCCTGCTCTACTTCTTCCATAGTACTTGTCATCTTTTAACATTCTGTATAATTAACTTATTTTTTATATTTGTTATTCATTAATTGTCTTTCCCTAGGAGAAGGTAAATTCCATAAAATCAGAGGTTGTTGTCTGTCTTGGTCTTTGCTGTATTGCTGTCAGCACTTAGGACATTGCCTACTGAACAGCAGATGCTCAAGAAATACTGTATGAATGAATGATATTTTATCTTTCCCCTCACCATCAAACTCAATTACTAAGAAGCAATAAGAATTAATGACTTGCCATTTTATATTTTAAATAAACCAAAACATTATACTATATTAAACCACAAATATTTCAATCTAATAGGCTTATCAACTCTACAAGATACTTCTATCCCATGTTTCATAAGCCAAGAAACAGCCTTTGTGCAGTTACTAGCTTTCAAATGGATGTGCACAATGATTATGTTACATACATATTCTGAAAAGAATGGAGTAAAAATGAAAATGGAGGGCATTTGTTTTTCTTTTTAGGTCAGGATTCCAAACCCAGGTTTTGTTCTGCCATAAAAATGTCCAATCTTCCTAGTCAGATTTAAATTTTTCCTTCTCTAATATTCTCACAGCCTTGTGGTTTTATACCTTTATCATAACACATTTTTGGACTTGCATTATAGTTGCTAGTTAAGATAACTATGGCTTAAACTCCTGAGTGACAAGAAGAGATATTTTCCATGGTATTTGGGTAAAGCAGTACCTACTCACATCTGTGAAACTGAATTTCTATAAGCCAGGTATAACTGAAGACATAAAGTACATATCTGTCACCATTGTGCTACAGAAGTTGGATGGAAGGAAAGCAAGTTTTAGGTCCTATTTGAAAGGAAGACTGGCAGACCTGAATCAACTTTCAGCTTTCCAAAAGATCACATGATTCTGTTAATGGAAGAATATTAATGTGCTAAGAGGAGAGAACATAACTAAAAGGTTTTGAAGTCCTGGATGAAGTATTCTTCAGGTTCTTGCCAAGGGCAATGAAGCAAAAAGTGGAACTAAGCGACTATGAATGAAATCTCTGAATGAGTAAAATGGTCTTCTTGGTTCTCTAAATCTCTCACAAACACAATGTCTTAAATGTCTTTGGCAAACTAAGCCTTTGAGAGAAAAACAAAATTAGGATGCCAACAAAATGTTTGGACTATTAACATCACTATGACTTTGCATTTATTAGGTTGTTTCCATCCAAGAAAAATACAGGTAAAATCTTCTTATGCAAACTACTCACATGCCATAGTTATTTTACTCCTGTGACATTTCCTTGCTAACAATACATTGCTACAGATAACATTTCCACTCTACAATAGCTACAAAGAGAATGAGGTTTTTATCATCCAATTCAAATGTATCACAATGTCCAACTGTGTCCAAAGCAGAGAAATGATGATTTTCAAATCTAACTTACAAACAACACCATAGCAACAACAGTAGAAAGACGGCAAATTATTAATGTCAAAAATAACAAGTACATTTCCATTTTTGTGTTTTCTTCTACGTCTTGTTTTCCAGCATTTGACTTCTCTATAATTGCACTGATGTTACAGTCACATCATATCTTCGCCAAGGAAAATGAGAAATTCAAAGGAAAAACAGAGACATCTGCAATGTGTTATGCTCACCTTCTGCAAAACTTTCCATACTTTTTGATAAAATCCAATTGGAACTCTGTTCAGTGCTCCATCTAGCCTTCTTCGGCGTTGCCACTGACCTTGACGGTTATCTTTAAATGTCTGTTGATCATATGCACTAGGAAAGAGCCCACTAGTTTGAGTCACAGAGGTTCTAGGTGACTTGGGAGGAAAGGAGAGGAAAGAATATAAATCAAAAGTTATCTCTGTTCCTCTGATAAAGTATTACAGCACAATGAATAATAAACAGTCTGCAGAATTATAAACCACATATTAAATGTAATTCCCAAGATAAAGAGGTTATAGTGAAGCTAGTAGACTGATGAGGAGCTAGCAGCAATGTAAACTGGTATGACCCTTTTAGAAAGCAATCTAGTGAAACATAAGAAGAGCCATAAAAATACTGATACATGAAAGGTTTTTAGGTGTCTCTTTCTGGTTATCTGTTAAACTTGTAGCTGGTCTACAGCTTAGCTTATTGAAATCATAAACTGTAACACGACCTCAGTCAAACAAAAAATTGAAAACACAGAAAGAATGTCCTTTGACTACAGTAACATCAAATTTGAAACCAATAAGAAGAGGAAATTTGGGAAAGAAATTTGGCAAGGAAATTTATAAATATGTGGAAATTAGAAAACATACCCCTAAATACCCAGTGGGTTAAGAAAGAAATCACAAAGAAAATTAGAAAACCCTCTAAGATAAATGAAAATGAAAATACAACATAACAAAACTTATAAAGGATGCAGCTGAAATAGGACTTGAAAGAGAAATTTGTTATGAATGCTTGTATTCAAAAAGAAAGCTGGCCCTGGCTGGTGGCACAGTGGATAAGAGGCCAGCCTATGAACCCAAAGGTCATTGGTTCAATTCCCCAGCCAGGGCACATAACCAGGTTGCAAGCCAGGTCTCCAGCTAGGTCCATGGCTGGAGGCAGGTGAAAGGCAACCATACATTGATGTTTCTCTCCCTCTCTGCCTCTCTCCCTTCCTCTCTGGAAATAATAAATAAAATCTTTTAAAAAATAAAAGAAAAAGAAAGCTTCTCCCTGGCTGGTGTGGCTCAATGGATTGGTGTCGGCCTGCGAACTCAAAGGTCACTGGTTTGATCCCCAGCCAGGGCACATAGTCAGGTTGCAAGCCAGGTCTCCAGCCAGGTCCTTAGATGGAGGAATGTGAAAGGCAACCATACATTAATGCTTTTATCCCTTTCTTCCTTCCTCTCTGCCCTTCTCTCTGAAAATAACAAATAAAATCTTAAAAAAAAAAGAAAAAGAAAAAGAAAGCTCTCAAATAAAGAACCAAATCTAGGAGAAAATTATATTATGAATGCTTGTTTTAAAAGAGGAAGCTCTCAGAAAAACCAAACTTTCTATATGAAGACAATGGAAAGGGTGGGGCATCAAACTAAACAGAAAGCAAGGAGAAGAAAGATTGCAGAAAGAAATAAAATAGAAAACTTTCCTAATTTGGTGAAGGATATAAACACAAGACAAGGAATCACAGAGAGTCCCAAACAAGCTGGATGCAAGGAGGCCCACAGAGACATATCATAATTAAAATGTCAAAGATTAAAGATAAAGAGAGAATCTTAAAAGCAGCAGGGAAAAAAATAGTTACCTACAGGGGAGCTCCCATAAGACTGTCATCTGATTCCTCAAAAGAAACTTTGCCGGCTAGAAGGGATTGGCAAGAAATATTCAAAGTCATTAAAAACAAGGCTCTGCAACCAAGACTACCCAGAAAAGCTACCATTTAGAATGAAGGACAGATAAAGAGCTTCCCAGACAATAAAAACTAAAGGAGCTCATCATCATCAAACATTTATTATATGAAATGTTAAAGGGACTTATATAAGAACAAGAAGATCAAAGTATGAACAATGACAATAGATACATATCTATCAACAACTGAATCCAAAAACAAACTAAGCGAACAAGCAGAACAGAAAGAGAAGCATAAATATGGAGAGTGTTTTGATGGTTGCTGGGTGGGAGGGGCATGTGGGGGAAGGGGTAAAGAGATGAGTGGATTAAGAAGTACAAATAGGTAGTTACAGAATAGCCATGGGGATATAAAGTACAGCATAGGAAATGGAGTAGCCAAAAAACTTACATGCATGACCCATGGACATGAACAATAGTTGGGGTTTGCCTGAGGAAGTAGGGGGTGCTGGGCAAAGGAAAGCAGAGGGGAAAAAATTGGGACAACTGTAATAGCATAATCAAAATAAAAATTAAAAGTTAAAGGAAAACAGCATCAAAAAGAATAAAGTATTTAGAAATAAATTTAACAAAAGAAGTGTAGAACTTATACTCTGAAAACATAAAATGTGTTAAGAGAAATTGAAGACTGAGATAAATAGGAAAAAAATCCTATGCCCATGGATCAGTTAACACTGTTCAGATGGCAATACGCTCATAATTGATCTACAAATTGAGCCCTGACAGTCAAGGGTATCATCCTGGAAAGCGAAAACTCACTGGTTTGATTCCCTGTCAGGGCACGTGCCTGAGTTGTGGGCCCAGTCCTCTGTTGGGGGTGTGCGAGAGTCAACCAATCAATGTTTCTCTTACACATTGGTATTTCTCTCCTTCTCTTTCCTCCTCCCTTCACCTCTCTCTAAAAATAAAATCTTTAAAATAAAAACTGATCCTTTTCTAAAAGCCCAACTAACTGGGCTTTCTACAGAAACTGATCAGCTTATCTAGACATTCAAATGAAAATCCCAGGGACCATGACAGTAATACAATCTTAAAATAGAAAACTCAAGTTGATTTCCAATTTCCAATTTCAGAAGTTACTACAAAGCTACAATAATCAAGATTGTGTCATACAGGCATTGGCTAGGGATGTAGACCAATGAATGGAATCGGGAATTTAGAAATAAACCATTGTATTTTTGTTAATTAATTTTCAACTAGGGTGACAAGGAGCTTAAATAGGGGAAAAGATAATTTTTTCTCCAGAAATGGTGCTGGAAAAACTGGATAGTCACATGCAAAAGAATGAAGTTGGACCTCCTACCTCATATTATACACAAAAATACGTCTCAATGAGTTACTGTGTAGAAAGGAGTTAACATTGCAGGCCAAAAGTGCTATGTTGGAAAGGCCTGCTTACAAGATTGGCCCCTGGCTAGCACTTGGAAACCTGGATTTTGGGAGGGTTCCTACCCTTCCCAGAATTGGTAACAGTGCCTAACTGCTTTGTGCAAACACTACGGTTTCTGGTGAACACTTGCTCTCCCTCTAGGAATCTGCAGTTTTGGTACGTGCCGGACAGGGGCTATGTGAGCGGCCCCAGTAAAAATCCCGGGTGCTGGGTCTTTAATGAGCTTCCCTAGTTGGCGATATTGCACACATGTCACAACTCGTCTGCTGGGGAATTATGCACATCCTGTGTGACTCTACCGAAAGAGTTCTCTGGAAGCTGGTGTCTGCTTTTCTTGGACTTTGTCCAATTCACCTTTTCCCTTTGCTGACTTTGCTTTATATGCTTTTGCTGTAATAAATCATAGCTACGAGTATGACTGTATGCTGAGTCCTATAAGTCCCCCTAGTGAATCATCCAATCTGAGGTGGTTTTGGGGGCCCCCAACATGATCACAGGCCTAATTTTAAGAGCTAAAACTGTGAAAACAAAAAATAGGAATGGGTGGGTGGGGAGGGGGACAGAGGGGAGCAAAAAGGGGATGGATGTAATACAACAACAATAAAATTAAAAAAAAATAGGAATCAATCTTTGTGGCCTTGGGTTTGGCAAAGCCTTCTTGGATATGACACTGAAAAAATAGATAAATTGGACTTCATCAAAATTAAAAACTTCTGTTCTTCAAATGACACTATCAAGAAGGTGACGCAATGGTGTATGTTTTCTAGAGGATGAAAAAAGAAATGAAAGTGAAAAGACAACCCAGAGAATGGAAGAAAAATTTTCTATTCATATATCTGATATGGAATACGTATTCAGAATATTAAAGAACCTTTACAACTCAACAATGGGAAAAGGATCTGAGTGGGAAATTCTTCAAAGAAGATAAATGGTCAATAGGCACATGAACAGACACTCAATATCATAAACATTAGAGAAATGCAACTCAAAACCACAATGCGATACCGCTTCACCTCCACTAAAATGGCTAGAATCAAAAAGACAAAAAATAACCAGGGCTGGTGAGGATGTGAGGAAACTGGAACCCTCCAACATTGCTGGTGGAAATGTAAAATGGTGCAACTACTTTGGAAAACATTTTGGCAGTTCCTCAGAATTCTAAACATAGTTACCAAATAACCCAGAACTTCTACTTTTAGGTATATATGCAAGGGAAATGAAAATATATGTCCACACAAAAACTTGTACATAAAGGTTCATAGCAGCATTAATCCTAATAGCCAAAAATCAGAAACAATCCAGTTGTCCATCAACTGATGAATAGATAAATAAAATGTGGCGTGTATCGATGTTATTCATCAACACAAAAGAATGAGGTACTGATACATGCTGCAATATAATGAACTTTGAAAAACTAAGTAAAGAACAAAATACATTGGGGAAAGTGGTCCTTTGGCAGTTTACATTAAGAAATAAACATAAAATAGAAATAAAAGATAACAGAAATATTTTCTGAGAAAAAGAAAAGGTCCTCACATTTTAACTGGGCCAAATGCTTATATTACCAACTATTGCTAAGTAAAACAGAAACATGCCCCAAGACATTTGTATTGGCCAACGACTATCACACTAATGTATTAAGTACTGTAGATGAACTGCCATTTGATTTATCTTCATTATCTTTGTCTATATCATCAGGATCCTAGGTTACTGAGAGTGGGGGTCAATGCACAAAGGGTATTCAGACTATTTCCTGAAACCAAAAAGCAGTAGTTTTTGACTTTTTAGATTAACTTCTCCTCTATGCCTCTATCCTCCTTTATTAATGTGCATATGACAGAATTGGCCAAATCTTACCGTATGCTAATTCATTACAGGGTATTTGGTTAAGGTCAATAGAAATATCAATATTATTTCCAATAATTTTCCCATTTTTTGTTTGCTTACCATCTGGCCTTTATCACTTTAGCCTAAAAGATCTGAAATGATAGGCCATTATGAATCATTGATTTAAACCAAGGCAATTTAATCAGAGATCAGTTTTCTAAAACTTTAAGCTTCATGAAAGGGAGGACCACATCTATTTTTTCACTATATTTCCAGTGTGTGGCATAAATTTGGCACTTGTTTAATATTTACTAAATGCATCAATAATCAGAATAGCTCACCCAGTGGTGTTCAAAATTGAAAGTGCATCAGAATCACCTAGAAAGGTTATTAAAACATAGACTAGTGCCCCCCCCAAGACTTTCTGATTTAGTAATCAGATTTTCTGATTTTGGTGAAGAACTTCCCAGGGGATGCTGATACTCTCTAGTAGAGTGCCTGGTATGTAGTAGGCATACAATTATTAATTGAAGAATATACAAATAAACAAATACATAACAAACACTTATAAAATTGAATTCTGTTTTCTGAAATGAGAAAAAAACCCTTTCTTGCCTTTTTGGGGAAGAAATGTAAAGGTTTCACCTTCACACATAAAGTTGATTTATATTTATTTCAGTTCTGAATCATTTTGGTTTATCTTTTCAATCACTATATGTCATAATTTATATAACAGTATATTCAAAGCACTTGTGAATGGTATACAATACAAGATAACAACAGTTACCAGAAAGGATGGTGACATCAAATCTATCCCCAAGGAGTGACCACCATTGGACTATAAAAAAAATTGAGAAAATACAATTTTAAAAGACACGAAGCAAAGCAACCATTACTGCATTTTAAAGTTATTAGTAGAGTAAAATTACAGATTATTCAAGTAACTGACCAGCATGTTATCATTTAAAAAGCTCATGAAATCACCTTACTCTAGAATGGTAAAAGGTAAAACAAAACTACCTGAAAAATAAATATTTTTCCATCAGTAAAGAGGGCTTCAGTGAGTGGTAAAGAAAAGAGCTTAGAACAATACAAAATGGAAGACAATGAGTTGACGATAGAAATCAACATTTAGGAGTAAGAAAGTAACAGCCATGGCTGCATGGTTTGGTTGGAGCATCATCCCATAAACCAAAAAGTTGCAGGTTTGATTCCAAGTTAGGGCACATACATAGGCTGTGGGTTCAGCCCCTGCACCTGACATTCAGGGCACATGCTAGAGGCAACTGATTAATGTTTCTCTCTCATGTCAATATTTCTCTCCCTTTCTCTCTCCCTCCCTTTCTTTCTCACTAAAATCAACAAGCATGTCCTCAGGTAAGGATAAAAAATTAAAATATATAACACAAGAAAGTAAGTAATAAAAATGTATGGCTCTCTATAGTCTAAAGTATAGTCCTAATAATGATTTTGGCTTTATTGAAGACCTACAGCTAAGTGAACATGTAAAAAAAAAGAATGAAATGATAGCTGAGTATGTTAAGTCCTCAATATCCTATTAATCTAGGTGGGAACATGAACTTCAAATTCTAAATATATAATGGACTTGTAAGTAATACTGTGTGACTATAAACAACTATTAAATATTTAGTCAATCACTTTCAACCAAAACAAAAATTGTTTATTAACAATGTCAGTTTAACTCACTTTTCGGATAGGAAAATGTTTAGATTATCCAAATTACCTGGGAAAAACCCTGTAAAGTGAACATTTTTCTATCACAAGATCCATTCTTATTCCATTGCATAGTGTAAATGTGAAAGACCATTTGATAAGTGTTCTTGCTCTTGCATAATGTACATGCAAAGGGTATCTGATAAGTATACTCAAGTTTACTTCAAATTAAACTTCAAGTATTGTTTCCTAAATGGTTTCTGACTCCTAAAATATTATATTTTGCCTATCCTTTTCTGTATATATTTAAATCATGCAAGCTAGCATAAACTTATTTTTGAAGCAGGAGTATATTTACAATTTTCATTTAAAAATACTACTAAAAGAGATCATATACCTTCTCAACTTGGACTTAAAAATCATGTCATTTCCCAGAGTCTTGAAAGAAGCTTTGGAAGTTTGTGTTATTTCTTTGTATAATACAATAACTTATCTATTCTCAGCTGTAGGAAAAAGTAAGAGGCTACAATATGGTATTTGTTGACTCCTATCAACTCCCAGACTAACTTAAATGCTTTTCTTCTATGTGTCCACAACACCTTTCATATACCTCTATCAAGACAATGATAAAAATCTAATTCCAAGCCCTGGCTGGTAGCACAGTGGATAAGGTGCCAGCCTGCGAACCCTAAAGGTTGCTGGTTCAATTGCCAACCAGGGCAACATAACTAGATTGCAAGCCAGGTCTCCAGCCAGGTCCGTAGCTGGAAGCAGGTGAAAGGCAACCATATGTTGATGTCTTTCTCCCTCTCTGCCTCACTCCCTTTCCCTCTCTCTGAAAAATAATAAAATCTTTTAAAAATCCAATTCCAGCACAATACCTGAAAACAGATTCTTTTTTAAAAAGATTTTATTTATTACTTTTAGAGGGAGGAGAAGCGAGAGAGGCAGAGGGGGAGAGAAACATCAACGTATAGTTGCCTTTCACCTGCCTCCAGCTATGGACCTGGCTGGAGACCTGGCTTGCAACCTGGTTATGTGCCCTGGCTGGGAATTGAACCAACAACCTTTGGGTTTGCAGACCCAGCGTCTATCCACTGAGCCAGCAGCCAGGTGAAAACAGATTCTTTAAAAGGCCCTCACCTAATATGGTGTTCTCTCTAGTATCTTTTTAAAGATAAAAAATCTAATTCTAGTTTCATAAAGAAAATTAATCTAAAATTACATGTTTATCCTAAACGAGAGGAACTCTAAGTTTTAATATCTTGCTATCAGAAACAAATTACTTTTCTCCTAAAATTAGCAAACTATTTTGGAAAGCTATCTACAAAATGATTGCTATAAAGAATCAAACAGGAATAATGGTACTTGTAGTGCTCAGCCTGTCCCAGAGTAGAAATTATTATGTCTACTAAGTTGAGGTAAAAAAGAAATCCCTAGGATTTAAATAATTTTGTATAATGGTATTCTAGCTATTTTTTGAACTTGTGGTTGACTTCCTATGTGGTCCTAAACTAACCCCTGAACTATTTAAGAGTCTGTTGAGATAGAGGTTAGGTATGTTCACACTTCAATAATAAAGTTTACTATAGCATTAATTCCTTTTCCCAAACATCCCCAGTTTGGGGGCCTTCATAACTGGAAATGTGTATTTCCACAATCTATTTGAAAGGAATCTCATCTAATTTACATGCTAATATGAGAATATATATTGTCCATGTACACAAATCATATAGGTTAGTAGTTTGCAACTTCCATCCAAGTTGGTCTTCATTCTCAGAATCTTTTCTAACCTAGATTGACTGATTTCATAACACACCCATGACCACTTGGTTGCTCTTTGAAACATAAATTGCTAACAAAATCTATATATTACACACCCACAAATAAGCACATATTTTGTAACAGTGAATAAGAAAGATAAACTTTGTATTAATATGTTTTGAGATGCTGACAGAGACAGTAATTAAATGGTGAATTGTCTAGATATGAAAGGGGGAAAGTACACATTGGTGGTTATAGACTAGACAGGGTGATGTTAAGAAGAATAAAGGAAATGGAGAAGCCAAAGAACTTACATGCATGACTCATGGACATGAACTAAGGGGGACACTGCTGGAGGGAATGGGGGTTACCATATGGAGGGGAGCAAGGGGGGGAAAACTGGGACAACTGTAATAGCAAAATAAATAAAATATATTAAAAAATAAATACATAAATAAATAGAAAGCCATTCATGTTTTCAAAAAAAAAAAAAGAATCAAACAAGCTACTCTGTGGCTCATCATTTTATTTGTTAAAAGGCCATGAGCTCATGCATGTTCTGTAGAATTAAAGGCAGGTTAAAGGATTCCTAATTGTTTCACCTGACTCTCAGTTGAGATAGTCTATGATATTTTATTTTAAAAACATGGGGCTCAAATTAAACTCAGAATATGAAACAAAATACATAATCCCACCAAAGTCTGACTCCAAAAGAATGTTCTCAAAGGTGACAATATCTCAGCTAATCTCCCAAGTAGTATCTTACCTGCTTTATCTCACTTTGTAACTGCATGATTCCAGTTCGTTCAGTTTTGGTTGCTCCAACGCCACCAGTCTCGTGGATAGAAATGGCAGGGCTGACATTTGAATCAGTGGCACGGACTACAGAACGTGACAGATTCAAGATAGGATAATCAGGTTCAATTTTTTTCTCCATCACATTAAAAAAACTTAGATATATGTCCTCCTTTTATGTTAATTAAAAAGAAAAATCTATAACCTTCCTATTGAAAATGTGGTCCATAAACCAGCAGCATTAGCATCACCTAGGAGCTTCTTAGTAGAATCTTAGGCCTCACTGCTGACCTTTGATCCAGAATCAAAGTCTGCATTTTAGCAAGATTCCAGGTGCACAGTAAAGACTGATGAGTACCACTTTAAAACTTTCTTTTACCAAGTTAAGTTCTGGGGCCCATCCATGTGACATACTTATTTATCCTAAGCCTAAAAGTTGAGCATAGGAGATCATCTTTTTCATTTGCTTTAGGTACTCAACAACAAATACCAATGCCAAACCACCAAGTGCAAGTAAAAGATTAACTTGTGATGGATCTCTAGAAGTATTTGAATTTAAAGGTGAAAGGATGTACCAGATGTACTGTGGCAGCTACACACACAACACTGAGTGCGTCTGAATTATTTGCGATTGGAATACAAGAAAGTTTTAGATTACATGGGTTGTTTGTTGTCCTAAAGTAGAGACCTCAACTGAGGATAGTTTCAGGGAATGGATAAAACAGTTCAAAACAAAACATGATAGTAATCAATTTAGTTGATATTATCGTTTAAGGGGGAAAAATGAAACATACAGTGGTTTCCAATTTTTGTTGCAGAAGATAGCTTTTAACTATTGCATATATTGGTGTTCTATTTATTTGAGGGAATAAGGTACCTCTGATAAAAGAAAAATATTTTAAAATCCATGAGATACTTAAACGCTCTGAAATGAAAATGCAATTGTTCAACCTTACCGCTTCGTTCTACTCCAAATTCCTGACCACTGAGAATGTGATGCAGAAGGTTCTTCATGGCTGAAGGACTGAGATTCATCAGGCTGTCTGTGGCTTCCTCAGCTAGTCAGCAGAAATGGGAAGGCAGAGATATTTCTAATTGACCTGCCACACCCACCCACCCCTAATTTTTCCTCTAGTTCTTTCTTGTTTAGAATTTCTGAATCACTTGATTGGAAGAGTAACATAAAATAAATTTCTAGTACCACACTGCCTACATATTAACACTGGATAGATGTATAATAATTTAAGGACTAACTACCAAGTTTATGGATTAACCAGGTCCTTGATTTCTTTTCACTCCCCTCCATGAGGGTACTCAGTAGGATCTTTATTTGAAGGTGGGAAGAATGAAAGGAGAACAATGGAACTAGAAGCCAGTCAGAGAAAGGCAATGAATGTATATATACAGATGGACTAAAATAACTAAAACTTCTCAGCCTGGAAATACAGAGACTTAAAAGAGAACAGATATGAATCCATGAAATGATAAAGAACATTGAGAAGGCCCTGGCTGGTGTCACAGTGGATAAGGCTCCAGCCTATGAACCCAAAGGTCGCTGGTTCAATTCCCCAGCCAGGGCACATAACCAGGTCGCAAACTAGGTCTCCAGTCGGGTCTGTGGCTGGAGGCAGGTGAAAGGCAACCATACATTGATGTCTCTCTCCCTCTCTGCCTCTCTCTAAAAATAATAAAATCTTTAAAATAAAAAAAGAATATTGAGAAGATAACCTGTCAACTTGTTCATCAATATCAGGCACTTATTAAGAGTTTCCTACATGTAGGTAATGATTTTAAGCAATGTTAATACAACAGATATGACATGGTACTTGACCTTGAGAGCCTCACCAATTATTTGGGAGAGATCAGACAGGTAAGCAAGGTAAAAAATAATCAAACATAGCTAAGCTCAGTGCCAAATGAAGGGTTGATTAAATTAGTGGGAAGTACTGCTGAAGTAAGAGGTAGAGGCCAGACTATTGAGCACCCTGAATATCAGATTCAGAGGTTGATGGGATGAATGTAATACAACAATGAAATTAAATTAAAAAAAAATAGACTCAGAGATCAACCCTGAATTTATCCTATAAGAAATAAATAGCCAGGGTTTTGATAAATCCACAGGAAAAAGGATCTACTGCAGGCACTCATGAAAAGGTGAAAAATGTTTGGGGGTTTATCCCTCATTGAGGGTTATTACCAAATAATCAGACCCTCATAAAAACATCCTTTGATACTATAATTAGAGAATATATTATATACATACATAATACATATAACCTGTATCAATGTGCTAAAGTAGAAATCATTTGGAATCAGGCAGACTTGGACTCAATTTCCACTATTTACTAGCTATGTACCTTTGAGCAAGTTAATTATTCAACCTCTCTGAGTTTTATTCCTTATCAATACAAATGGCACAAAAATGCCTTCTGCAGAGGGCTGTTGTACGGATTAATTGAGATAATATATGTAAATATAAAGCAAAAAGCACAGTGTCTGGTATATGGTAGATATAAAATACTCATTAGCTTTCTTCCTTTAAAGGTTATTTAAATATAAATGATCTCATATAACTCAGGTTAGACTCAAAGCAATAAATTTAAGTACTTGCAAAGACCTCAATTTAAATCCTTTAGGGAAATTTAACTGAAAAAAAAAAAAAGGTTAAAATTGAGTTTAGCAACTGAGATTTTGTTTTTGTATGGAATCTTTATTTCTCACATTCTTGTTGCCATAGGGGTCTGCTTTCCCCCCTCACACTTTGTACAATTCTGCTCTACAGCCTCAAAGTCTCTCAGGTAAATGTTAACAGAAATATTGCCTTCCTTTGTTTAATCCTGATATTGACTACACAGAATAGTGACACCATGATCAAACTGATGTGGTGACTTAATCTGGTATCCAGAAGCTGCATTCACTGACCGAATCAGAATCAAACCCAATCTTTTTAAAAGTTGTTACTATTACAGATGCCCCCCATACCCCCTCCTTGGCCCCCTTCCACCCAGACCCTCCTGCCTTCCCCACATTGTTGTCTGTGTCCATGGGCTATGCATATATGTTCTTTGGCTAGCCTCTTCCAGTCCCCCACACCTCTCCCCTCTGAGATCTCAGTCTGCTCCATGTGTCCATGCCTCTGGTTTTATTTCGTTCATCAGTTTATTTTGTTCATTAGATTCTACATATGAAGAGAAGGACAAATACCGTATGATGCCACATGTGGAATCTAACAATCCAGTCTTTCACACTCAAGTTCCTCATATGCTAGGAATTAGGAGGGATGTAGTAATTTGGACTGCAGAGCCCCCAAAAAGTGAGTTTTAAAGTTGCACAATGAATTAAATTCATCCCAGTATCAGTCCCTTTACTTATATAGATATTGACTAACTTGGGAACAAGATTGCTATATGCCGTTCTTGAGCTACTGATAAAAATGTTTTAGCTTTCTTCCTCTACTGATCCCAAACTCAACAGACTTACATTAAACATGAATTCTGCCTAAAATAGTTACTAAATTGAATACCTGAGCATCGAAGGGAATGTGCCAGTTCTGTTGCCATAACTTGTATGATCAGGCCAATCCGAAGTCGAAACATTTCAGCAAAGAGGCCAGGCTGAGTTCGCATATACATGGCTAGATATACCATTATTTCCTGTGCAGGGAATGAATAGATAAAAGTTATAGTCCAGGCCTCACAAGGTCTATTCTGTGATCAATTACCAGAGCAATTGAAAACAAGCTTAAAATATCAGTCACCAGATTAGGCTTTAGAATTCTGCTCACCTGTGTCAGAATTGAAATGCTTATATCCCCTTCACTGGCTTCATCGATCAGCTGAGTGAGCACTTCGTAGGGTAAAGGTCTGAGGAAGAAGACAGTAAAGGAACACGAAATTCTACAACTACTTCAACATAAATACATTGAGAATATAAAAAAACAGTCACTGCTTCAGCGCCTCATCATTACTGGTAGCGCGCTGGTTCTTTCAGGCTTCAGAGTTCACTGCCTCCCCAAACCACTCTGGCCCATATCAACTGAAGAGAGCTGTGCAATGCCTATCTAAACCTGGATTAACTTTCTCTCACAAAATTTTACTTAAAACTCACTCTATGGTGTCCTTCCAGGCTAGTCTTTCATGGTTAATTCTTAACATTTGACAAGTAACTTTTATAGCTAGAAAGTAATTAACCAAATTTAAGCTGTCCCTTTTGGAAGCCATTTTATCACTTTACAATCACACCTTATAGTTACATTGATTTTCTATAGTTTCATCAGTTAATGTGCATGCACCCCACCCCATAGGTATTCAAACCTCCTCCCACACTTCTGACTCTCCTGCTCATATTAAGCAGTCTTAGAGTATGGGGCATAGACTATGCTATCTTCTTCTTTGGGATTGCCTGTAATACAGGCATACCTTATTTTATTAAGCTTTACTTTATTGTGCTTCACAGATACTATGTTTTTATCAATATTGAGGCAAAAACCTCCATGAGTAAACAGATCATAACTCACTTAAGTCTCAGATGATGGTTAGCATTTGTTAACAATAAAGTATTTTTTAAATAAAGCTATGTACATTTTTTCTGACGTAATGATATTGGACATTTAGTAGACTACAGTATAGCATAAACATAACTTTTATACGTACTGGGGAATTAAAAATTATGTGACTCTACTGAGACATCTGACTTATTGCAGTGCTCTGGAATTGAACCACAGTTATCTCCAAGGTATGCTTGTAGTCACAGAATTAATCTGATTTGTGGTGAAAAAGGCCTATTTGCCAGGAGCAAGGTGTTACGGGTTGAATTGTGTTCCCTCAAAGTTCATATGTTGAAATCTTAACCCCTAGTACCTCAGAGTGTGACCTTATCTGGAGATGGTTATTGTACGGGCCCTAATCCCATAGCCTGTTGTCTTCTATAAATGGGAAATTGGGACACCGAGACACATACAGTGGGAAGAAATATAAAGAGGTGTAGGGAGAAAACCACTATAATCCAAGGAGAGAAGCCTGGAACAAATTCCAAGTAACGGCTGATTTGTGTGTGTGTGTGTATGTGTATGTGTGTGTGCGTGCTAATTCCAGTTGCCCTTTTTTTTGTTTGTTGGTTTTGTTGTTTTTATTTATTTAGTTTGCTTTTTTAAATGGAAGGTTTGGGAAATCCAATAAGAAAACAAAAACAAAAAAAGCAAAATACATTTGAGTACTACTCACTGTGAGCTTCCTCTTTCATTTACTCTGCCCTGTTATTATCAATATTTTCATGCTGAGAATCACACATGTAGGACATTATTATCCACTGACACATTAGGGCAAGAGAATTTAAGGGCAGTTCACACAGCTCCTTCAGGACTAACAGAAGCTTGATTTAACCAGTCAAAAAAAACGTACTCACTTAGAAATAGTCTTCTCTCGAGGCTCTGGAGGGAGTCCCACTGTCAAATGTTTCTGATGGGAGAGAAGGTCTGTGCAAGCCTGAGGAGAGATAGCATAATAACATTATCTTTCACATAACACCTCAAGTCTCCATGAAAATTACTCTTTTCTACCTAGAAGCCTTTCCTTCCCCTTAATTTAATGACCCACCAAACTCTCTCAGGAAATACCACAAACATCAGAAAAGGGATTTCTAGGAAGGAACAATGTGTGCATTATCTCC
This sequence comes from Noctilio leporinus, assembly GCA_004026585.1. Classification (NCBI taxonomy): domain Eukaryota; kingdom Metazoa; phylum Chordata; class Mammalia; order Chiroptera; family Noctilionidae; genus Noctilio; species Noctilio leporinus. The sequence continues at coordinate 98,648 of PVIW01005410.1, forward strand.
TAAGGGGTAGGAAGTTTTAGCTTAGTGTAAATTCATTCTTAAGATCTATTGTAGAATTCTTGTAGCTTATAACACCTCTGTAAAGTCTACAGTTTATATGCTTCAGTATTATACACTTGACATTCACAAACAAAAAGCTAACTGAATATCAAAAACTTTATGTCGGAAAGAATATGTCAAATTAGAAGCTGTGGTTGCTTTAAAAACAATTACGGAAATGATTTTTTAAAAGCCCTCCATTTAGATTTGGTGTAAACTTAGAAGACCTAATAGTACCTCATCAAGTGCTTCCACCTTCTTCCTTAAGATTCCAGAGATGTACCGGATCAGGCCCCAGTGACGGACTTCTCCAACTTTTTCATATAGTTCAGTAAGCAGCTCTCTGACTGTTGCTCTCCCTTCATCATACAATCCAGTGTCCCAGTCAGGTCCTCTAGAATATTAAAGACAGGCCTACATTAACTTTAAAACTGCCAGCAAAATCTTTCGTCAGTGCTATAATGGATATGCCTGTTTTTTTAAAGATTTTATTCATTGTTATTAGAGAGAGGGGCAGGGAGGGAGGAAGAAAGAGAGAGAAGCATCAATGTATAGTTGTCTTTCACCTTCCTCCAGCTACGGACCTGGCTGGAGACCTGGCTTGTAACGTGGGCATGTGCCCTGGCTGGGAGTGGAACCAGCGGCCCTTGGGTTCACAGGCTGATGCTCAATCCACTGAACCAGGATATGCTTGTTTTTAATAGGCCTCTCTCAATAGGAAATAAATGTTACTTACTAAGAAGTCTTATAAAACTATGATTAGCAGCCAGCCTCAGAAGTCAAATACCTAGACAAAAATAAGTCTTTGTTTCAGTTGTATTTTGACAAAGTGCATCCTTTTACCATGTTCATTGGCTTCAACAATGCTGAAAATAAAGTCAAAGACTTAATTTAACTATTAAAAGTTTAGAAAGTACTCACTTGGGGAAATAATGAAATAAGAAGGATATGTATTTATTTTATTTTATTTTATTTTTCAATGTATGGTTGCCTTTCACCTGCCTCCAGCCATGGACCTGGCTGGAGACCTGGCTTGCAACCTGGTTACATGCCCTGGCTGGGGAATCGAACCAGTGACATTTAGGTTGCAGGCTGGCACCTTATCCACTGCGCTACCAGCCAGGGCTCTATGTATTTATTTTTAAAGGACACATATATATTGTTTTAAAAATTACTCTAGCACAAAACAGTTGTGAAGTACCTTAAAACATAAAGTACTATGAAATTAGGAATTATTATATAATAAAGGTAGATTATTTATTAAATGATATTAAGACAATCAAGTAGCCATGAGGGAAAAAAGTTGGATCCATGCCAGAATTCCAAAAGTATCAAAGATTTAAATGTAAAAGTACTAGAAAAAATATGGAAGAACTATTATTATAAGTTTGGAGGCAAAAGGACTTTTTAACTATGAACCATACACCTTGCCATAAAAGAAAAGGGTGATACATTTATATACATAAAAGCAATAAAATTCTTACTGCAGAAACCACTTTAAGCAGTCATTGGACAAATTTCTAATGGGATAAAAGTATTTGCAAGCTGTAGGCTAATTCCCCTAACATATAAAGTACTCCAACAAACAGAAAGTAAACAACAACTCTTCTCTAAGTTCAAAATGACCAAAATAAACATAAACAAATAATATGAAAAGAAGTGTTATGACAGTTCACATTTTGGGAAGAGTCTTTTTATTCCTAGAGATCAGGGAAAGGCTTTGATGGATAGCTAGAATTCTGACAAGAAGAGATGGAGTTCAGTAAAAGAGAATAGTCCAGGTAGAGGAACAACCATGAGCCAAAGTGTGAAAGCAGTCATGAATGGACTGTGTTTGGGATATGATAAGTACTAGGTTGTTTTGGTGGGAGTATTCACATTGTGAAGGGGGTGCAATGGTAAATATTAAAAGTCACACCATGGATGATGTAGATCTGGCACTGATTCCCAATGGTAGTGGTGATGTTATAGGGAGGGGCAGGAGATGAGGATGGTGACTGAAAAAATGATGATACCAGTAGCAGGGTCAGGAAGTAGTAGCTTTCTGGTAAAGACAGTGAATTCAAATTTAAATATGTTAAATAAAGACATAAAAATATATTCCAAGTAGATTCAAAACCTAAATGTTCTTTAAAAACATGAAAGGTACTTATATTTTATTTTATTTTATTTTTAAAAGATTTTATTTCATTATTTTTAGAAAGAGGGGAAGGGAGAGAGGCAGAGAGGGAGAGAAACATCAATGTATGGTTTCACCTGCCTCCAGCCACAGACCTGACTGGAGACCTGGTTTGCAACCTGATTATGTGCCCTGGCTGGGGAATAGAACCTGCAACCTTTGGGTTCGCAGGCTGGTGCCTTATCCACTGTGCCACCAGCCAGGGCAGTGCTTATATTTTAATACTTTTAACAGTCATTCTGTCCTTACTCCTTATATCTTTTCATCTTCTTCACTATCTTTTGATTACTTTGCATTTAGCATTGCTCCTGGCACATAATAAAATGTGTTGAATAAAATGCCCTATATGAAGGAAAAAAAATTTAAAGGTATCAAAACAGTAAAACCCATGTCTTTTTTCGGCAGGGGACATGACAGGCTTTACTGAGTAGCACTTGGACAGGATTGTGTGAGAGGGGAAGCTCCTAATGGCCTGAGACACTTAGAAGTTTATAAGCCACATGATCCAGAAGGAAATGAGGGTTACACATGTAGGTGATATCCCTCAATAGCACTGTGGAGTCTCTAGGTTAGAGAGTTCTGAATGGCAGGAGTGGGTGGGGTACTCACAGCCCAGGGCCTATCTCTTGCTAGCAGATGTGAGGTGGGCTCTGAGGAGTATGCAAAGCATGCAGGCCCTAAACCGCTAAAAATAAGTTTGGACTACTTCTAACACAATTGGAGATGTAAGAATTTGACTTTAGTGTTGGCGAGCTTTTCAGTTGTCTCTTTCACTTAATACCATTAAATACCATTATCTGATGGAAACAGCATGGGCTTTGGACTCAATACAGATTAAGGGGACTTCATTCCTACCTCAAGGATGATGAAAGTCCCAGATCCCTAGCTGGCCTTCTTTGACACTATCTGGCCAGTGGGGAAGGTACAACAGTGCTGGGCAGGAGTGAAGTGTGGGCTTCTCACTCAGCCGTTGTTGATGGGGTGGTACTTGGCTAGAGTTGAGAGGATAATGTCTAAAAGTTGTGTCTTTCTAGGCTGCCCTAGTCCTTTGTCTAAAAACAAAAGGGTTTTCTTTTCTTTCTTTCTTTCTTTTTTTAAATTTTATTGTTGTTGTACTATATCCATCCCCATTTTGCTCAAAAGGGTTTTCTTTTTTAAAAAATGTTTTACTTAGCATAATGTTCTCCCGGTCCATCCATGCTGTCACAAAGGGTAAAAATTCCTTCTTTTTTATAGCCAAGTAGTATTCCACTGTGTACCAGAGTTGTTTTATTCACTCATCTACTGATGGACATTTGGGCTATTGCCAAATCTTGGCTACTGTAAATAATGCTGCAATGAACACAGAGGTGCACATATTCTCTTGAATTAGTGTTTCAGGTTTCTTTAGGTAAATTCCCAGAAGTGGAATCACTGGGTCATAAGGCAGATCCATTTTTAATTTTTTGAGATAACTCCATAACTCTTTTCCACAGTAGCTGCACCATTCTGCATTCTCACCAACAGCCCACTAGAGTTTCTTTTCTCTTTCAACCTCACCAGCATTTGTTGTTTATTGATTAAATTGTTCAATTTCAGTTGACATACAATACATTAGTTTAAGGTGTACATAGTAATTAGACATTTATATATAACTTATGAAGTGAACATGCTAACATCTGGTACCATACATACTTATTACAATATTACTGATCAGTCTCCTTACGCTGTGCTTTACATCCCCAGGACTGGTTCTTTTTTTTTTTTTTTTAAGACTTTCATTGCCCTGGCTGGTGGTTCAGTGGATAGGCACAGGCCTGCAAACCCAAAGGTTGCTGGTTCAATTCCCAGCCAGGGTACATAACCAAGTTGCAAGCCTGGTCTCCAGGCAGGTGTGTGGCTGGAGGCAGATGAAAGGCAACCATACATTAATGTTTCTCTCCCTCTCTGACTTTCTCCCTTCCCCTTTCTCTGGAAATAATAAGATCTTTTTTAAAAACTCTCAACTTGGCCAGATATGAAACAATATAAAATTTTTCACAGAATATTTAGAAAAACCAGCCTTTTTTATTTTTTATTTAACCAAATATATTAAAAATATTAACATCCTGATTAGATTGCAGGATGGCGACAGAGTAGAGAGCAGTGCTGATGGTGTTCTCGAGTACCAGAGCAGCTGGAGGATAGATAGGGGGCGCAAGACGTCTCCAGGTCCCTAAGAATTGGAGCGGTCAGCATCTGGACTCAGGGGAGCACAGCCCAGAGGCAGCAGAGACCTACAGGGGAGCAGGCCCTGCCACTCCAAGACCAGCTAGACTGTAGACTGCAGAGACCTGACCAAGAAAAAGAGGCAGCCTTAGGAAATGGATCACTGCTAATCTCGAGCATCTGAGTTATACCGAGAGCTACATGAACTATTAATCCCTAACATAACCTTTTAAAAAGTTACTTCTCACATATTTTTAATCCTCCCCTATCTCAATCCACCTAAATACCCAAGACCCTCCCCCTACTCTTGATTTACAGTCTACTCACTCTCTGGCTACAACACATTCCCAGTCCTCAATCTAAGTATTCCCCGCTCCCCAGTCACTTGAACCCTTTCTTTATTCTTTTTCTTCCTTTTTCTATTTTTTCCTTCCTTTTTTTTTCCTTTTCTTCCTGTTAAAGCCCACAGGTCCTGGCTCCACCTGGACCAATCAGAAATCATAAAGGGTGAACTGCCACCTAAACCCTTTCTTTATTATTATTATATTTTTATTTTTATTGTTATTTTTTCCTTTTTTAAAATTTTTTAAAATTTTTAATTTTTTCTCTGCTATAAGCCCACAGGTCCTGGCTCCATCTGGACCAATCGGGGATCATTAAGGGTGAACAGCCACCTAAACCCTTTCTTCTTATTATTATTATCTATTTTTTCTTTTATTCCTGCTAAAAGCCCACAGGTCCTGGCCCCACCTGGACCAATCAGGGACCACTAAGGGTGAACAGGGAGGCAGATGCAGCAACTATATACATAGGCTTACACTGTTCACTCATACTTGTGGCTTTCTGATTCTCCCTCTCCTCATTTACGTGAGAAAGGATAGAAGGAGTGTCCTGACTGGAAGGGAAGGAGCAACATACACAACCAATCCAGAACACAACCAGACAACCCAAATAAAGGCCACACCAAGAACAACAGGTGGAGAAAATCTGGGAGACTGCAACACTGAACTCCACAAATCTTCTAACACAGAAGGGTACTCAACTAAGGCAAGGAAGCAAAGCAGATTAACCCAAGGAAAAAACAAAAAACAAAATGCAAGCAACAACAGACACCCAAAATGGGGAAAAACAGAATCAGTCCATCACCAAAAGGAAAGGAACAGTCCCCAGAAAGACCACCAAATGAAACAGGCACACAAAATATCAGATAAGGAATTCAAAAGAATGATGATAGAGAAGTTCAATGAGCTTAGCCAGCTCAAATAAAACTATAAACAACTCCAGGGAGGTTACAAGGAACTTACTGACAGCTTCAACAGCATCATAAAGGACATAGAAACTATCACTAAGTGCCAGGAGGAAGTGAAGAATACAATTTCTGAATGGAAGAATACAGTAGAAGGAATCAACAGTAGGCTAGAGGAAGCAGAGGACCAGATCAGCGAGTTGAAGGATAATGTAATAAATACTCCAAGACAGTACAAGAGAATAAAAAGAGGCTGAATAAGACTGAAGAGTGGTTAAGAGAGCTACAGGACAACATGAAACATAACAATCCATATCATAGGGATACCAGAAGGAGAAGAGAAACAAGGAATGGAAAACCTGTTCAAAAAAGTCATGATAGGAAATTTCCCTAACATGATGAGTGAAAACATTACTCAAGTTCAGGAAGCACAGAGGGTCCCAATGAAGATCAACCCAAACAGACCAACGCCAAGGCACATTATTATTAAAATGGCTAATTTCAAAGACAAAGAGGGAATCCTAAAAGCATCAAGAGAGAAATGACAAATAACATATAAAGGGGCTCCAATAAGGCTATCAAATGATTATTCAACAGAAACAGTTCAAGCCAGAAGGGAACAGCAAGAAGTATTTCAAGTAAAAATACACAAAGGCCTGCAACCAAGAATACTCTACCCAGCAAGGCTCTCATTCAAGATAGAAGGAGAAAAATAAGGGCCCTGGCTGGTAGCACAGTGGATAAGGCGCTGGCCTGCAGACCTAAAAGTCGCTGGTTCGATCCCCCAGACAGGGCACATAATCAGGTTGCAAACCAGGTCTCCAGCCAGGTCTGTAGCTGGAGGCAGGTGAAAGGCAACCATACATTGATGTCTCCCTCCCTCTCTGCCTCTCTTCCTTCCCCTCTCTCTGAAAATAATAAATAAAATCTTAAAAAAAAAAAAAAAAGATAGAAGGAGAAATAAGGAGCTTCCCAGACAAAAAACCCAAAAAGACTAAAAGAATACATCTCTACCAAACCAGCACTGCAAGAAATGCTAAAGGGTCTGCTGTAAAAATAAATAAGTAAAATGAAGAAACAGAGAAAGCCAAAGAGGAATACAGGTACAAAGGGAGAAAATGGCCATGAATAAGTATCAATCAATAATAACCTTAAATGTAAATGGATTAAATGCACCAATCAAAAGAATAGGGTAGCCGAGTGGATAAGACAACATGACCCACATATATGCTGTCTTCAAGAGACCCACCTCAGAACAAAAGATCGACACAGATTGAGAGTGAAGGGATGGAAAAATATATATCAAGCAAATGGACATGAAAAAAAAGCTGGAGTAGCAATACTTATTTCAGACAAAATAGATTTTACAATGAAGGCCATAAAAAGGGACAAAGAAGGACACTTCATAATACTTAAGGGAACAATCCATCAAGAAGAAATAACTTTGGTAAACATATATGCACACAAAGGGAGCTCCGAAATATATAAGGAAAATCTTGGAGGACTTCAAGAAGGATATAGACAGCAACACACTAATAGTAGGGGATTTTAATAACCCACTATCAACAATGGACAGATCTTCCAAACAAAAAATCCCCAAAGACGTTGTGGCATTGAACAACACTCTAGAGGAAATGGACCTAACGGATATATACAAAGTCTTTTACCCAAAAGAAGCAAAATACACATTCTTTTCAAATGTACATAGACCATTCTCTAAGATGGACCACATGGTATGTCACAAGACAAGCCTCCACAAGTACAGGAAAATTGAAATCATACAAAACATCTTCTCAGATCACAATGGCTTGAAACTAGAAACCAATCTCAAGGGAAAAAAACAAAAATTCTCTAACTCATGGAGACTGAATAACATGCTTTTATGCAATGAATAGGTTAACAATGAGATCAAAGATGAAATAAAAAAGTTCCTAGAAACAAATGACAATGAACACACAACAGCCCAAAACCTATGGGATACAGCAAAGGCAGTTCTCAGGGGGAAATTTATAGCAATACAGGCCTACCTAAAAAGGTCACAAGAAGTTTATAAAAACAACCTAACCACAAAGCTGCAAGAACTAGAGGAGCAACAACAAACAAAACCCAGAGCAAGTAGAAGGAAGGAAATCATCAAGATCAGGGCAGAACTAAATAACTCAGAGATTCAAACTACAATTCAAAGAATCAACAGGCCCAGGAGCTGGCTCTTTGAAAAAAATAAACAAAATTGACAAGCCTTTATCCAGACTCATCAAAAAAAGAGAGATAGGACCCAAATAAACAGAATCAGACTTGACAGAGGAGAAATCACAACTGATACCTCAGATATACAAAACATGGTAAGAAATTACTACAAACAACTATATGACAAAAAATATGACAATATGGATGAAATGGACACATTTCTGGAAATGTATAATCTACCAAAACTGAACCCAGAAGAAGCAGAAAGCCTGAATAGGCCAATAACAACTAGTGAAATTAAAGAAGTAATCCAAAATCTCCCAAAGCACAAAAGCCCCGGACCAGATGGATACACAGGTGAATTTTACCAAACATTTAAAGAAGAACTAGCTCCTATCCTTCTCAACCTATACCAAAAAATACAGGAAGAGGGAAGACTCCCAAATTCTTTCTATGAGGCCAATATTATTCTAATCCCAAAACCAGGGCAAGGTATAACTAAGAAAGAAAGCGGGGCAAGGGAACCCTGGTGCACTGTTGGTGGGAATGCAGGCTGGTGCAGCCACTTTGGAAAACAGTATGGGGTTTCCCTAAAAATCTAAAAATGGAACTGCCTTTTGATCCAGAGATTCCACTACTTGGACTATACTCAAAGAATCTTGAAACACCAATTCAGAAGAACCTATGCACACCTATGTTCATAGCAGCACTATTTACAATAGCCAAGTGCTGGAATCAGCCTAAGTGCCCATCAGTGGATGATTGGATCAAAAAACTTTGGTACATTTACACAATGGAATTCTATATAGCAGAAAGAAAGAAGGAACTTGTACCCTTTGCAACAACATGGATGGAACTGGAGAGTATTATGCTTAGTGAAATAAGCCAGTCAGTGAAGGACAA
>PVIW01005411.1:0-107275 GCA_004026585.1 Noctilio leporinus
AAAAAAAAAAAAAAAAAAAAAAAAAAAAAAAAAAAAAAAAAAAAAAAAAAAACCAAAACAAGAATAGTGCTGCACAATATCAATGGCTGGAGGAAAAGGCTCAGTATAATTTTCATGTAAAGGACCTTGAAAGATTCTACCTCCTGAAAATGTCATTTAAGTAAAAGCTGAGTTTTCTTGTTAGCCTGAACCATTGAAGGGTGTTCTAGTAAACTTTTGACCTTACTTTGGCAATTTGAATCCAAAAATTGTAGGTATTATTCCCCTTTGATTTCATTTTTTTTTTTTTTTGAGGCTCTTCAAGTTTTGAATGAAAGTTGTATATAAGATTACATTATGCCTGCATCTCCTCAATTGTCTCTTCCTTGTGTTTGCCCTTTTCCTTTCCTACTTGGCGAGATTTGGCTTTATGTTCAAGGATCTTTTTACAGTCTTTGTCCAGTTTTAGTCTGGTGTAACTACTTTGATGGGGTGAATGCCCACATGAACAGTTGTGCCATTAGCTTTCTCCCATTGCACTTGTTCAATGTAGATGCCATATTTCTTCCTTTAAACCTGGACTACTTTGCCAAGCTGCTGCCCTTTGTGATGTCCTTACCCAATCTGAACTTCATCATCCTTTCAGGTGGGCATGGATCAAACATTGTACTTCTGTCTCAGCTCTTTGAAAGATGAGAAGACATAATCTTCCTGCGAATGTGGGAAGGTCCATTGAAATGCCTTTTATGGTTCTTGCTCTGGTCAGAAGTCACAAAGGGATTGAACTCCATTTTGACTGCTGGCGACTCTGTGATCTGATTTCATTTTTTAAGCTGTACACTAGATAATGTTTTTATTTATTTATTCTTATAATTATTTTCTTTTTTATTTTATTTTTTAAAGATTATTTTTAGAGAGAGGGGTTAGGGAGGGAGAAAGAGGGAGAGAGATGTCAAAATGTAGTTGGTTGGCTTTCAAACACCCCCAACTGGTGACCTGGCCCAAAACCCAGGCCCTGACTGGGAATCAAACCAGCAACTCAATCTGTAGAGCCACACCAGCCAGGGTACTCATGTAATTATTTTTAGATAATGTTTTTAAGGTAAAAGTTCCTTCCAGAAGTAAAACCAGTCTTTCCTTTGTAGCTCAATAGTGGCATACCAGCCAGCTGGAGACAACAGCCACACCTTTGATGTCATAGCCATGTTCAAGTCTATTGGGATCTTCCTTGGGATCTTCAGTGGATCTTTTGCGATGGGTGCTGCTACTGGAGTGGTGACAGCTTTGATATCCTTTTATTATGTTTATCTTCTCTCATGAACCCCTCAACGTAATTGAATGCTGTGTTCCATTGTCTTTTCCAGTTCCATTATTGGCGTTGTGTTAGAATTATTAACTTTATAACCAAGTACTTGCTTTGAAAACATTAGGCAATCATCTTTACCAATAACTTAAAGAATCTATTGTTTTGTGAAGGACGCCATGCCCTCAAACTTCTACTAGGAAAGTTAGACATAGTAACCCCTTGGGGTGGATTTTAAGGTTGTAGACTAAGTTGATATAAACTTAGATATATTTCAAAGAGCCTCTGGGTGTTTGTTCTGTGTCGTTGTTCAGCCTGGAAGTCCTTTGCTCTTTGTTTAAAAGGAAAAATAGGAAACCTGTTATGATGATACCAACTGAACAAGATAGCGTTCCTGGGCTAGAATAGATGGGAGTTTCATCTCAGCTTTCCCAATTTGAACCTTCTGCTCCAGAGTCCTGGGCACTGCCACTGGTTCGCTATTTGAAATATTGGGCAAGTCTTGTATTCATTCAAGAATACAGGATTTCCGGCTACATGCCAAGTGCTATACTCTGAGTATCAAAGATAAATAAGACAGACATGGCCTCCGCCTTCCTGGAGCTTCTGGTATAGAAGCATCAACACTGCCTCATGGGTTCTCTGTGTAGGAAGATAGAGGGCAGGAGCAGTGGGGAAGTCAGTGGGACTAGATAAAGAGCTTCCAGCTCTGAAATGTCTGAGATACTTTCACACAAAACAAATACTTTTTTCAAAAATCTTATAAATTTGCTATACTTCAGCCTTGTGCTGGAAGAGACTGATCTTACAGGTTTTTACAGGTGAGTTTGGGTGCAAAGAGGCAGCAAAAAGAATTTTGAAGGAGCCAGGGCTAATAGTATCTCTTCCCCATTACCATTTCCTTGAGGGTAGGAAGTATATCTTATTAATCTTTTTGTTGTAGTTCATGTTTATTGAAGTGAATGGAGATTGCAGCCCAAGATTTGTTACAGCATCAAACAGGCCCTTCCACGATCAACTAACAAATAATTTTAGATTAGTTTGAGTGAGTTAATTGCCTCAGTTTCTTTGTCATGGAATGCCCTGCATCACAGAGGTGTTAGGGCATCGGGGTAAATGTGACTCATGGAAATGACATTAAAAAAAAGATTTTATTTAATTGTTTTTAGAAAGAGGGGAAAGTAGGGAGAGAGGGAGAGAAGCATCAATGCGTGGTTGCTTCTTGCACACCCCCAACTGGTGACCTGGCCTGCAACCCAAGTATGTGCCCTGACTGAGAATCAAACTGTCAACCCTTTGGTTCACAGGACAGTGCTCAATCCACTGAGCTACACCAACCAGGGCAGAAAATGACATTTTTAATAAATACAAGTTGCTGTAATTATGGAAACTCTTGTTTGGGGTCACAAATTAATAGGTTGGCATACTGTGTATCTGCTATGTTGTTCCCATCTCTCCCTGTCCTTTACCATGTGGTTTTTTTGGCAAGGCTTGTGATACACATGAAACAATTTGATTGACTAAGCTATATTATTTCCTCCTGAAAGGGATGGCTGTGTATTCCTTAGTAGGTTCATTCATTTTAAGACTTTCTTCACTCTGGTGCCTTCTTATTTTCTGACTTTGGTGTTAGAGAGGCTGGTGAATCCTTCTTTCACTTTCATGGTTGCCTTGCTTTGTCTCTTATTTTTCCTAGTCACACTTTTGGATTATGAGCTCTTATTACCAACCTTGACAGTCTTACGTGACAAAATTCACCAAATTACGGGAATTCCAGTTGTTGGAGACAGGCTTGTTCTTTTTGATGTCCTGGAGTACTTTCCTCTTGGCTGAGGCATGGGGTTTCACAGGTGGGTTACTTTCTCCTTTCGATTGCAAACCCTTACGGATAGTGACTTACTCTGCCAGTCATTTTTTTCCTGTCAGCGGACCAAGTCTAATAGTATTTGAACATAATTGTTAAGGTTGGGATTTATGCTGTGCTGTCACTATAAAATGTAAAATAGATTTTCAGTGGAAGTGGTATGTCTCCACAAAGTATGTCACAATTGAAAATGTCAATACTAAGCATCTAATCTAGTTCTGTAAAATTTTTTAAAAGCCTTGGTAGAAAAGTTGGGAGCTCTCTTTTCACATGAACTTGGAACTCTTTGTCATAATAGGTGTGGTTGCGGTGTTGTTTTGTGGCATCACACAGGCCCATTACACATACAATAATTTGTCCACGGAGTCTCAGCATAGAACTAAACAGGTAAGAGAAACTTTATAGATTGCAAATAAACTTTTCCAGCTTGCAGTGAAACAGAAGTGTTTTCATACTGAAAAAATAATTCTTGATCTGTTTAAAATGACCTGTATTCATTCAAGCTCCTCTACCTTTGACCCCAGAAATAGGTGGAATTAGCAGATTGAAGGGTGACTGCTTGTAGGGTAGAGGTAGGTCAGCCAAATAGCCAGGAACTATTGTTACTGTGTCAGTTAGCTTCCTTTTCTGTTTTCCTAGTGTTATGGCTTATTTTTTACTAAGCTTAAATATTTCATTTTTAATTTTATTTTCGCCCCTGAGCATCAGTGTTTATTTTTTAATTAAATGTTATTGGGGTGACATTGGTTGGTAAGATCATACAGGTTTCAGGTGCACATTTCTATGTTAGATCGATAGATTGCACTGCACGCCCACCACAAAAATATGGCATACTTCATGGATTTGCGTGTCATCCTTGTGCGGGGGCTATGCTAATCTTCTCTGTATCATTCCAATTTGAGTATATGTGCCGCTGAAGTGAAATCTAATAGCTTTTAAGAGGGATGTTTTAAAAGCTCACTCATGTCTGACTAGAACTACTGCTGTGTGATATTGGTAAGATTAATTTCTAATCTGACTACTGCTGGGCAATACAGAGAAGATTAAATTCCTTCAGGCACTTCGAGGGCACTGTGTATCCAGGAATGTCAAAACATCAGTGGTTGGGCTTCATATGGTCCTGAATGATCAGTTATGCAGGGTACCTGAGGGAAATTACAAAGGAAATAGGCATAGCATTTTCTAGTCTTATGAGGTAATATGGGGCAAAGATATAAGCAATATGTAATGTTTGGGATAGAAATAGATGCATACTTTATTATGATTACATCAAGAAACAGAAGATTTACATTTTGCTAAGTGATTAGAACACAAGATTAGCTGGAAAGGACTCATGATTAAATAGGGGCAAAGATATTTCTTCTTTTCTTCTTTGTTCTGGAGTCACAAATTCAGTATATGATGTGCTTTCTTTCCCCAACCCCTCTAAAGAAATTAGGCTCCCCACCAAGGATATACATTGAAGTTACAAATCCCTTTTACAAATGAATTCAGTGCAATAAGTATAGAGAAGATAATCAGCTAGCAATAAGTTGACATTTTTGTAGGCAGTTAGGGTGGGGAATAAAAATAAGGTATGAATACCCAGTAGTATTGGTGATGATGAAGCTTGTGTACATAAAAATGACTAATAGAACTTCTAGTTGTTTGTTTCAGATTATATGTCATACCAGAGTTCACAGAAAGGGGGAGATGGTTTGAAACTTGAGGAGCTATCGTAGAGGAAATGGTGAGACTAGAAAGCTGGGAGGGATTCAGAAAAGCCCAGGTAAAGCAAATGAAAAAGCAACTAGCCCTGGCTCGTGGCTCAGTGGATAAGGTCATTGGTTCAATTCCCCAGTCAGGGCACGTAACCAGGTTGCAAGCCAAGTCTCCAGCAAGATCCTTAGTTGGAGGCAGGTGAAAGGCAACCATACATTGATGCTTGTCTCCCTTTCTTCCTCCCTGCCCTTCTCTCTGACAATAATGAATAAAATCTTTAAAAAAAAAGCAACTAAAATTCTCAAATGGAAGGCAGTGAAGGTGCAGAGCAGGGGTTGGCAAATGTTAGCCAGGCTTTCCTGTGAGGTCTGCGAGTTAAGGGTGGTGTTCAGATTTCTAAGTGGTTGGAAACAAATGAAAAGAATAATTTGTGGCATGTGAAAGTTACTTGGAATTCCAATTTCATTGTCTGTCAATATTTTTATTGGCACACTGCCACACCCAGCTTTTAACATATAGCCTATGGCTGCTTTTGCTCTACATTGGCAGAGTTGAATGGCTGTGATGGGGATCATGAGGTCCACAAAGCCTCAAATACTTGCTTTCTGCCCTTCACAAGAAAAGTTTGCCAGCTAGTAGTGTTGATTAAAGCAAAGACTTGAGTCACTTAATTGTTCTAGATCCAGTTCCACTGGCTGTGTGAATGGGGGAAGTTACATAAAGAAGATAATGCACATAAAGGCCTTAACATAATATCGGACTCACAATAAAAACTGGATAAAGTTTAGCTATTATCATTGTAAATAAGTATGGAAAACAGTGTGGAGTTTCCTTAAAAAACTAAAAATGGAACTGCCTTTTGATCCAGCAATTCCACTAGTAGGACTATATCCGAAGAACCCTGAAACACCAATTCATAAGAACCTATGTACCCCTATGTTCATAGCAACATTTACAATAGCCAAGTGCTGGAAACAGCCTAAGTGCCCATCAGTGGATGATTGGATCGAAAACCTTTGGTACATTTACACAATGGAATACTACACAGCACGTAAAAGGAAGGAGTTCCTACCTTTTGTGACAGCATGGAGGGAACTAGAGAGTATTATGCTTAGTGAAATAAACCAGTCAATGAAAGACAAATACCATATGGTCTCACCCATTACAGGACAATAATGAACAAAACAAACAAACAAGCAAACCAGAACCAGATACATGAATACATTGAATAGACCTTCAGTGGGCAGGGGGGAGTGGAGAGGGGGAGGAGGAGGCAAAGAAGGGGAGCAGTTTAGTCAAGGAACTAGCGTGGAAAAACCATGGACATGGACAAGTAGGATTGACTTTGGAAGGGGAGTGGGTGGGTGGTAAAGGGGACAGAGTGGAGGAAAAAGGGGATGGATGTAATACAATAACAATAAAATTAAAATAATAAAAACAAGTAATAAAAGCTAGCATATTAAGTAATTTATAATTTAAATATATACTTTTTTAAAAAGATTTTTTATTCACCATTTTTAGGGAGAAGAGCAGGGAGGGAGGAACATTAATGTATGGTTATCTTTCACCTGCCTTCAGCTGGGGACCTGGCTGGAGACCTAGCTTGAAACCTGGTTATGTGCCCTGGCTAGGAATTGAACCAGCGACCTTTTGGTTCGCAGCCTAGTGCCTATCCACTGAGTTACCAGCCAAGACTACACTTTTTAAATTTTATTTTTATTCCCAAATCCAGTCAACTCCAGTTTAATAAGATGAACTACTAAGTTGCCCACAAAGCCACATGGTTAGAAAGTAGAGAAGGCACTTTGACTCCTGAGCCCATGTTTAGTGTGGGGGTAGAGGGCTTGTGTTAAAGAGCAGTGGCAGATAACCTTGATGGGACAGAGAGATGCTGGGTGGGTTAAGGGGGCCTTGAATTCATTCATTCTGTAAGGCTCATATCCCTACTGTGTTGTGCCAGCAAGTGTAGAGTAGGCAGGCAGCTGGGAAGGGTACAGAACACAGGACAATAGTGCATAAGCCCTTACTCCCTAACTGAAGGCCAAGACCCACATAAAACACGAAATTGCATGGCAAGGCAGCAATATGAGAGTTGTCATGAAGCACTCTGCTAGACAAAAAATTTTGAACTGGATCTTACAGGGAAGTGTCTGTGACACTGCCATTCTTAGAATCACTGGGTGGAAGTGTAGAAGATGGGTGACAGGGACACCAGTTAAGGGTCTTTGTGCAGCATGATGGGTGGGGAGTGATAAAAGACAGATGAAGGGGATGGCAGGGACAACAGGGAGCATTCCAGAAGGAAAAATGTCAGGGTTTGGAGGAGGAGGAGAATTGACTGGATTTGTGGATTGGAGAAGAAGAGAAGCTTCTCCAATTGTGGAGAAGGGAGAGGCAACATTTCTAGCTTTTTCTGTGGGACTGGGAATGTCATCAGGACATTTACTTGCCTCAGAATCACATATTTTGGGGATATGCATGAACTTTACATTTATTTGAAATGTTTGTTTCATTATCTTAGTAATATTCATGTTTTTAAATTATGTAACTTCATTTGTTTACTGGCCTAACCTTTTGACATTTTGTTTCAGTTGTTTGAGCTTCTCAATTTCTTGGCAGAGAATTTCATCTTCTCCTACATGGGACTAACACTGTTCACCTTCCAGAACCATGTCTTTAACCCAACATTTGTAGTAGGAGCATTTGTATCCTTTATTATGTGTTTTATTTTGAAAGCTTTACTTTGAAAATTGAGATTCACATGTGTTTTCTGGAGGGGTGGTCAATATGTATACATTTAAATTTATAAATTTTCCTCTGAGCACAACAGGTAAGGATTTGAACTCTTTTTTTTTCTATTCTATTTATTCTATTCTATTTTCATTTTTGTGTATTGCACACACTGATAGATTGAAATGACAGGAAAAAAGTGTCTTACCATTCTGCCAATGCCAAAAGATAACACTGTTTGCCCTCTAATAGTAAGGGAAAGAAGAGAGTAGATAACTGAGAAGTGTGGTGCTATCTGTACCGTAGGACAGCAATTGGAAGTTGATGGAAGGCTTTATGTCTCTCTCTCTCTCTCTCTCTCTCTCTCTCTCTCTCTCTCTCTCTCTCTCTTTCACTCTCATTGAGTCTTTAAAATCCAGTTGAAAAGTGAGAAGCTGAGTTCATGAAAGGGAGCAATCAATATTGCCAGCCTTGTGAGAAGGCAGGAGGAAATGAAAGCCAGAGCATGTGGGGAGGGATTGGTGTTCAGTTGCGAGGGGGCCTAACTCCACCATGGTTCCAGGAAAGGATAGGTTGAGTAGAGATGAAGGCCCATTTGTGAGATAGTGTTCGTGACTGATAACCTCTATTTTAATCTGTTAAGTATGAGGGGAAGTTATCTGCTGAAAGTGAGATAGCAGCAGGTGGCCTGTCAGTTATCTATTAGGTAACAAACTACCTGAAAATGTAGCATCTTAAAATAGCAACAACCCTGGCTGGTGAGGCTCAGTGGTCACCGGTTGGATTTCCAGTCATGGCACACGCATAGGTTGCAGGCCAGGTCCTCAGTTGGGGTGTGCAAGAGGCAACCACATACTGATGTTTTTCCTCCTTTCCCCTCTCTCTAAAAATAAATAAAAATCTTAAACAACAACAGTCATCTATTATCTCAGTTTCTGAAAATCAGGATACCAGGAGCAGCTTAGCTGGGCCCTTCTGGCTCAAGAATCTCATGAGGTTGCATTCACTCTCTGGGCTGGGCCTGCTCTCTGCAGACTTGATGAGCTGGAGAATCCACCCCAAGATCACTCACATGGCTGTTAACTAGAGGTTTCAGGTCTGTTCTATGTGAACCTCTCCATGGGGCAGCTCACAGCGTTGCTTCCCCTGGAGGGAATGAGCTGAGAGAGCCCCAAGATGGCAGACAAAGTGCCTTTTATAACCTAATCTTGGAAGTGATGACATATTCTGTTGGTCACACAAGTGGATCCTGGTGCAGTGTGAGTGGGGACTTTACAAGACTGTGAATACTTGTAGGCAGGGACCATTGGGGACCATCTTAGAGGCTGGTTTCCACAGGTGACCGGAGTTTTGAGGAGATTTTTTATTTTTATTTTTTGAGGAGATTTAGAAATAGCTGAAGAGAATGGCAGAGTGAGTTGACCAAAGAAAAGCTGTAGGATTACAGAGCACTGTTAGGGACCCGTTTGAGTCTGAGGAATAGTTATTAGCAGTGGATCAGCCTGCCCTGTTACATGAAATTGTCCTTAGCTGTGAGCTTGGAGGAAAGAGATGTTTGGGTCCACAGAGAGGGGCAAATGAATGTAGGTATTGGGGAGTATTATTGAGATGTAGTTCAGGAGGGAAGGGAAGGGAAGCAGGAAAAGAAATGACTAAAGGGAAAGTAGCAGAATCTTTGGACTGGAGATTCCAATGATGTGAAAGAATTAGCTTCAGTGAAATAGATGAACAGGAAACATGAAAAAAAATGTGGTTGGAGAGAAGGATGTTTGAATTAGTGATTTTCTAAAGAAGTAATTTTTTATTTTTTTTATTTTTTTTTAAATATTTTATTTCATTATTTTTAGAAAGAGGGGAAGGGAGAGAGGCAGAGAGGGAGAGAGACATCAATGTATGGTTGCGTTTCACCTGCCTGCAGCCACAGACCTGACTGGAGACCTGGCTTGCAACCTGGTTATGTGCCCTGGCTGGGAATTGAACCTGCGACCTTTGGGTTCGCAGGCCGGCACCTTATCCACTGAGCTACCAGCCAGGGCTTAAAGAAGTAATTTTTAAACCACCTCAGAATACAGATTCTGCCAAAGAGATTAGCAGAAATACACACACACACACACACACACACACACACACACACATTCCTCACTCGAGGGGATTATTTTCCATTGCTTTTGGAGAAAAAGAAAGGGAGAGAGAAACATCGATGCAAGAGAGAAGAATCAATTGGTTGCCTCCTGTACACTTTCCAGCTGGGGATTGGCATCCCAGCAAGGGGTTTCACGGGCCCATGCTTGGACTGGGGATGAAACCTGTAACCTTCTGGTTATAGGATGATGTTCCAACAAACAGCCACACCAGCCAGGGCTAGCAAAACTATTTTTGAAATTAAAATTCTAAGTACAATCTCTGTTAGAAAATGAGGTATTAACTGAAATGCCATTCTGCAGCCTTGGTCTTCTGGTAATGAACTTCAGGGAAAAAAAAAAAGATAAAGCTCTATTAAGACGAGAAGAACCTCACCTGGAAGACTTCCCTGAGATCTGTAACGTCATATCCTGCTAGTGTTTGAGACATTTTTGAGCCGTCAAGTATTATGAACCCACTGTACTTAACCAGAAATGAAGCTAAATATTCTCCCTTGGCTTCCGAGTCTTAAGAATTGAAGTTTCTCAATACAAAATCCTACCATGAAAATTGGCCTGTGTTGGGGAGAGCCGTTCTCTTGCTGACTGTATTACTTAGGAGGTAGGTTTGGTTTCATGTGACAAAGACCCAAATTAACCAAGCTTTAAACAAAATACAAGTTTATTAACAAGCACCTAATGCTTATGTGCAGTTTGTGTTGCCTTTAGTCTTACAGACTTGACCCGTTTCCAGAGGTACTTAGGACAGCACTTGTCCCCACGTTGTTTTGTTTTTAATCTTAGATTTTCCTTTATATTCCTTTCAGAAAATGGGGTGGAGATTATATTGTAACCCCTGAAGTAAAAATTGTTATTGTAAATCGGGAGTCTCTATAGATAACAAACTGAAGGAAAAGACACTTAAAATTGTTTTTTTTTGTTAAAACTGCTCTGAATTTCCATGAAGCCTTCCCTTTGAAGCAGGATGGAAGTTAGAGACTTGGAGGAACATGAGGTGCTTGAACTGCCTTCCTTGTTCTGAGGAAGCAAGGGCAAGTTTAGCCAGCTGTATGGTTCCTCCTACCAACACAGACGATTAAAATGCACTAACCTATTCTGTTAATAATTTTAAGAGTACACCAAAGAAGCTTTGCTTTTGAACATGTTATGAGACATGTTCATCTCATAAATTTCCTATATGTTAGATCTGCACTGTTCAATTTGGTGGCAACTAGCCACTTGTGATTTTTATTTAAGATTTTATTTATTTTTAGAGTGAGGGGAAGGTAAGGAAAGAAACATTGATGTGAGAAAGAAACATGGATCAGTTCCCTCTTGTACACGCCTGGACCGGAAACTGAACCTGCAACCCAGGCATGTGCCCTGACTTGGAATCGAACTGGTGACCTTTTGGTTTGTGGGACATTGCCCAACCCACTGGTGATTATTTAAATTTAAATTAATTTACCCTGGCTGGTAGCACAGTGGACAAGGCGCCGGCCTTGGTTGCAGGTTCGATTCCCCAGCCAGGGCACATAACAAAGTTGCAAACCAGGTCTCCAGTCAGGTCTGTGGCTGGAGGCAGGTGAAAATCAACCATGTATTGATGTCTCTCTCCCTCTCTGCCTCTCTCCCTTCCCCTCTTTCTAAAAATAATGAAATAAAATCTTTAAAAAAATAATAAATAAAATCCAAACAAAAGATATTTATAAATTTAAGTTAATTTAAATAAAATAAAATTTTAGTTCCGAGGTAACGTTAGCCACATTTCAGGCACTCAGCATGTTGAACAGTGCAGATATACAAATTGCATCATTGTAGAAAGTCATATATGTCTGCTTTGTGTTAGCAGAATCAAAAGACTGTTAGAAACTGAGTTTCCTAAGATACTCTTTCACTGTCTTCCATGTAGAAGCTAAATAATATTAATATAGTAAATATCCTTAACCTATTAATAATTTTAGATTGCTATTTTCTTGGGAAGAGCTGCCAATATTTACCCCTTGTCCCTGTTGCTTAATTTGGGTAGAAGAAGTAAGATTGGATCAAATTTTCAGCACATGATGATGTTTGCTGGTAAGTTAACTTTTCCTCTCTTTCCCCACTCCAAGAAACCACTCACAATGCACATGCCAGTTTGATTTTAAACAGAAGTGATATGCTGATAATATAAGACTCCCTTAAATGATGAAGTGGCATCCTCTAAAAAAAAATTTTATAGTGTCCCATTCCCTTCTGTGAGAATTTTTTTATTGTTCTGGTTCAGAACTTTGTCACACATAGTAGCAGAGATAAAGATTTATGCACTTCCACACAAAAACCTATACATGAATGTTTATGACAATTCTATTCATTATTGCCAAAATCTAGAAACAAGCCCAATTGTCTGTGTTCTAGTGGGTGAATAAGAAAGCAAACTGTGGTACATCCATGCCATGCAATACTACTTAGCACTAGAAAGAACAAACTGTTGGTAAACACAGCATGAACCTCAGAAGTATTATGCTGAATGAAAGAAGCTATAGTCTCCGAAGGTCACATATTGTATGATTCCATTTACATGACATTCTCAAAAAGACTAAAGCATAGCAATGAAGAACAGATGAAGGATTGCCAGGGTTTTGGTAGGGTAACAAAGCAATTAGACTAAAAAGAGGTTGAACAAAGGAATAGGGGGGTCAAGTAATAAGACTGTTCTTAGTTGTGTTGGTGGTCACACACCTGTATGCATTTGTCAAAACTCATGGAACTGTGTACCGAAAAGTGTGAATTTTACTCTGTAAAAATTTTATTTATTTATTTATTTGTTTATTTTTAAATTTTTATTTTTTTCCCCTTCTTCACCCCCCACCCCTGCCCGGACCCTTTCAAAATTTTTAAATAAATTTCAAAAAATTAAAAGATCGATGCATGTCAGTATATTCTACTAATTCTCTTCCCATTTGTTTGTACATACTTATGTATGTTGACATATATTATGCACTTGTTCATATCCATCTAAGGTCTCAGAATGTCTCTTTCTCTGAATTTATGAAGCTCACACTGGTATTGAGTTATTGAAGGACTACCTCTTCCATTCCCTTTTAGGCCTTCGGGGTGCAATGGCATTTGCCTTGGCCATTCGCGATACTGCCACTTACGCACGGCAAATGATGTTCAGCACCACGCTCCTGATTGTGTTTTTTACTGTGTGGGTGTTTGGTGGTGGCACCACTGCCATGCTGTCATGCTTACATATAAGGTAAGTAGTTAGTGATTGGGGACCTCATTTTAATTTTAAATTAAGTTCAGGTTAATATTCTTTTCATTATGAAAACTTTTAAACTTTGACACATCTATAAGGTTTAATGTTTTCCTTTAAAAACCTATAGCCCTGGCTGGTGGCTCAGTGGAGAGGTGCCCGCCTGCAAACCTAAAGATCTCTGGTTCAATTCCCAGCCAGGGCACATAACCAGGTTGCAAGCCAGGTCTCCTGCCAGGTCCCTAGCTGGAGGCAGGTGAAAGGCGACCATACATTGATGTTTCTCCCTCTCTCTGCCTCCCTCCCTTTCCCTCTAAAAATGATAAATAAAATCTTTAAATAAAAACTATATAACATGTAGTACAGAAAAATGAAACTTTTTAACACTTTGAGGAATTTTTTTCAGACTTTGCTATGCATTATATATATATATATATATGTGTGTGTGTGTGTGTGTGTATACATATATATGTATTTTGCATTATATATATATTTATCAAAAGGGGCAATACTACAGGTACTCTTATAAACTGCTTTTTAAGTTTTTTACAATTTAAAAATGGTGGTGGTGGCTAAAAAAATAAAAGTAAAATTTAAAAACAGTTTTTAAGAAGAGGTGTTTTGTTTGTTTGTTTTTAAAGATTTTATTTATTTTAGAGACAGGGGCAAGGGGTATAAAAAAAGAGGGAGGGAAACATCAGTGTGTGGTTGCCTCTCACGTGCCGCCAACTGGGGACCTGGCCTGCAACACAGGCATGTGCTCTGATTGAGAATTGAACCAGTGACCTTTTTGTTCACAGTCCAGAGCTCAATCCACTGAGCCACCCCAGCCAGGGCTAAAAACTTACATTTTATTGATATGTGCATTAGATGGAAGGTAGTTACATGAGAGGGTTATGAGTAGTTCTTTTTAGTATTTTTTAATTTTCAATAGCATCTGGTTTATTTGTTTTTTTTCCTTCTTTTTTTGCATCTATTGTATTTTATTTTTTATAAATTGTATTCATTATTTTTAGAAGGGCAGGGAGGGAGGAAGAAAGGGAGAGGCACATCAATGTATGACTACCTTTCACCTACCTCCAGCTGGAGACCTGGCTTGCAACCTGGTTATGTGCCCTGACTGGGAATTGAACCAGCAACCTTTGGGTTTGCAGGCCGACACGGAGCCACCAGCCAGGGCTGCATCTATTTTTTAAGTTATCTTTTGATACATTGATCTTTTGCAATGTTCGTATTCTCTTGACGTGGAGGTTCACTCATGTGCTACTTCTCTACAGTTGGTAATTGTTTTAAAAATATAACTTGAAAATGTAAACAACACTGACCATGCATGCTAAAGAACAAACAGCAACGAGAGCAGAATAGCAGAATTAATATACTAGATGCATATTCACATCTCTTTTTCTTTTTGGGGGATTAATTTTAATTTTAATTTATTTTTTAAATTTTTTTTTTATTGTTTAGAGGGGAAGGGAGAGAGGCAGAGAGGGAGAAAGACATCAGTGTATGGTTGCGTTTCACCTGCCTCCAGCCACAGACCTGACTGGAGACCTGGTTTGCAACCTGGTTACGTGCCCTGGCTGGGGAATCGAACCTGCGACCCTTGGGTTCGCAGGCCGGCACCTTAACCACTGTGCTACCAGCCAGGGCTCGGATTAATTTTTAATACTTGAAATAGGTAAGAGAAAAAGTCACATCCTTATACCCATATCAGGCTGGGTAGCTAAGTACCTTTTCCTTTAAAATATTTTTAAAATTTATTTTTAAAGAGAGGGAAGGGAGGTAGAAAAAAAGGAAAACATCAATGTGTGGCTGCCTTTCAAGCACCCCCAACTGGGGACCCACAACCCAGGCGTGTGCCCTGACTGGGAATTGAACCAGCAACCCTTTGGTTCACAGGCTGGCACACAATCTACTGAGCCATACCTGCCAGGGCCTTAAAAAAAATTTTTTTATTGTTATTCTATTACAGTTGTCCCAGTTTTCCCCCATTGCTCTCCACTGCCTCCCTCCCAGTTAATACCCACCCTAATTTTTTTAATGTAATATAGTACGGCACTTATGTTAGTAAATATTATTTTAATGGCTGTATGTATCATAATTTATTTAACCAAATTGCCACCTTAGGACTTTTGTATTATTTCTAGGGTTTTGCTATTACCATTATGATTAACAATGTGAACATTTGTAAATGCACACCCCATTGTGTATTTTTTTATTTCCTCACGATGTATTCTTGAAGTGGAATTGTTTGGTCAAAGGACATGTATATGTTTTAAGGCTTTTGATCCATATCACCAGATTGGATCAAAAATTTTCTGCTGCTGCTTGCTTATAAGACGGTTCAGTTTACCCCAACCCTAAACAATGTTAGATATTATCATTATTTCTCATCTTTATGGTCAGCACAGTTTCTGACCGAAAATCCAAGGTTGAGATTGTGAAGTCTTTATCTTAGATGCACACTCGTTAATGCATTCAATTGGAAAGCTCCCTTGTATCTCAAGAGTTCCACTTTGTTTCCATGGATACAGCAGCCTATGTTGCTAAAGCCTTTGTACATTTCAGTTCTGTGTTTGGCTGAAACTTCATAGACCTTAAAAGCTTCTGAGCTTCCAGAATATGTATAGTGCATTAGAGAAAGCAGCAGTTCACATTTTTAAGAATTTGTTCCCCATTTTTCCATTCTATTATGCCTTTCTTTTAACATTTTAAAGACCAGCCAGCCCTAAGTCACGCTTTGAATGTTTATTATTGTCTTTATCTTACTTTACTATGCAAATCCCTTTCTCACAATTTCAATGTTGTTACTGTATATAATCAAGTACACAAGAATAGTATTTGTATAACCCTGATTATTACTTTAGGGAGGACCTGGCATTTGTTCAGCACCTACTATGTGCTGGACACTGTGCTGAGTGAGTTTTATACAATTGTCTAAACAAGTGAGGAAATAGAGCCTTAAATTTTTTTCTAAGTTGTTCAAGTTCATATAGACACTTAGACATCTATATGAACCTCATAAAAAAATCAGGGTAGTAAATTTTGGAAGGATTAAACAACTTTATTTGCTCAAGAGCTTGTAAGTGAAGACTCTTCTTTATTCTAAGAAAAGCAAAATTATGGCACAGTGGATAAGGCACCAGCCTGCAAACCTCAAAGGTTGCTGGTTTGATTCCCCAGCCAGGTTGCAAGCCAGGTCTCCAGCCAGATCCGTAGCTGGAGGCAGGTGAAAGGCAACCATACACTGATGTTTCTCTCCCTCTCTCCCTTCCCCTCTCTATAAAAATAATAAAATCCTTAAAAAAAGGAAAGCAAAATTAAATGTAAGAATTTTGGAAACATAATACCCTTAAATGCAGTCTCAATGTTTAAGTAGAATCAGCTCTCTTCTCTGACTTCCCTTCACATAAACCAAACAAAATATCCATGCTTATCCCCCCAAAGAAAGACCCCACAAAACCCCCTACTCACAGAAACCTGAATTCACCTCACCAGCTTTGCAAGCTCTTGGGCCCCATTTTGCTTGTCCTGTAGCACAGTTTGGCACTTAATTGTATATATTACCTTACAGCCTTAGGTTAACTTTTGTTGTTGTTCTTTTTTTCTTTATGATTTTATTTCCTTATTTTTAGAGAGAGGGGGAAGGAGGGAGAAAGAGATAATGACTATCCCACTGAGCCACACCAGTCAGAACTTACTGTTTTTGTTTTGGGTTTTGGGGGGCCTCTACAAAGAGAGACCGGAATTTAAGTTTACTTCTCAACTCTGAATTTGTCTAGTATAATTTTGAGGAGGCTGATAATCAATTCTTTTTTTAAAAGATTTTTATTTATTTTTAGAGAGAGGGAAGGGAGGGAGACAGGGAGAGAAGCATTGTTGTGTGAGAGATTGGTTGTCTCTCATATGTCCCCAAATGGGGACCTGTCCTGCAACCCAGACATGCCTCCAACCCTGCCTGGCATGTGCCCTGACAGGGAATCAAACTGGCAACCCTTTGGTTCACAGGCTAGTGTTCAATCCACTGAGCCACACCAGCCAGGGCTAAATTCTTAAAGTTTTAAGATTGATGCAGACTTAGACTTGACTTTGACTTCTTGTTTGTTAATTTTGAGTTCTTGCTCATTCCTTTACTAATTCTGTGATCGTGAATAAACCCTTTACCCTTTTTAAGGTAAACATGCTACAGTGCACAGAGCAGCCCCCACTGCAGAGAATGATCAGGGCTAAAGTGTCAGCAATGTGAAGGTTGAGACCCTACCTTATAGAGATATGTACAGTGGTAGTAATAAGACAGAAAAAGTCCCTGGTCTCCTAAAGTTTATACTTTACTGGGAGAAGACAGAAATGAAAATGACAATTTTAGATAATATTAAATGATAAACAAGGTTCTGTGATAGTGACTGGGAATCATATGTATTTTATAGGTGGAGGTCAGGAGAGCTCACGCTGTCACTCTCTCTTTCTCAATACCTATGTATAGGGCCATGTGGATAGTTCAGTTAGTGGAAATGTCAGGGGGACCACTTTGTGAAGTACATGACTGAACCCAATATAGAATAATATTAAATGAAAACTGAAAAAACATTACCTTTTGCGGGGGAACTTTTGGAGATTCCACTAAAACCTGTCTCTTAAAAACTACTTCTCTTATGATTTCAGAATTGTTTTTCATAATGTAACACCTGATTATCTTTGTATCCACATAAAATTTTTTTTTTTTTTTTTTTTTTTTTAGAAAGAGGGGAAGGGAAAGAGGCAGAGAGGGAAAGAGACATCAATGTATGGCTGCATTTCACCTGCCTCCAGCCACAGACCTGACTGGAGACCTGGTTTGCAACCTGGTTATGTGCCCTGGCTGGGGAATCAAACCTGCGACATTTGGGTTTGCAGGCCGGCGCCTTATCCACTGTGCTACTAAAAATTTTTTAGTGATTAAAAAATAAATACATTAAAACGCAATGGAAAAACTCATAACAAGGAAATCTTGTAATATTTTATTTTTTATTAAAAAAATCTTTTAAATTTTTTAATAAAATTTTTTTAAATATTTTATTTATTATTTTTATAGAGAGGGGAAGGGAGAGAGGAAGAGAGACATCAGTGTATGGTTGCTTTTCACCTGCCTCCAGCTAAGGACCTGGCTGGAGACCTGGCTTGCAACCTAGCTATGTTGCCCTGGCTGGGAATTGAACCAGCGACCTTTGGGTTCGCAGGCCGGAATCTTATCCACTGTGCCATCAGCCAGGGCTTAACTCTTATAAGATTTTAAAGCAGCAAGTGACGTGATTATTTTGTTGGGTCACTCCAGCTGTTCCGGGGTCAATGGATCCTCAGTGAGTTAGAGCCATCCAGCTAGCTATTCCTACATCCTTTCATAGTTTGTGACAGTATCATTTAACATTTGCTTGCCTGTCATTTACCACATGTATTTTGCACTTCTGTATTTCTGAGCATTTGCTTCTATTGTTCCTTTACCTAGATTTTCTTTCTCTCCCAAGAAATGACACAACTCAAGTGCCTCCTTTCTGCCCTCTCCTTTTGTATTGGAACCACCCTTCCGTTTGCCTCACATTGGCTATCTTTATTACAGCACTTAATTTTAATCAGCCTTGTAATCATAAAATTGTTATAAGAGCTACCACTTAATGTAAATGATGTACCAGACACTCTTTTAAACCCTTGAGATACGTTTTTCTTATTTAATCCTTGCAGCAACTCTGTGTGGTGGATATTAGCTCCATTTTCCAGGTGCTAAAAACCAGGGTTCATTAGGCTACGTAAGTTGACTGAGTTCACACAGCTAGAAAGGAGATGAGGCCAGATTGAACCCAGCTCTCCTGGATTGCTGCCATACCCTTAGGGATTATACTCTCGCTGTCACTGTTGCCCCCACCAGCCTCTGAGCACCTTGATGGTAGGGGCTATGTCTGATTCATCTCTATGCCCTGTGCCTAGCACATAATGCGTGCTCTCTAAAGGATTTTTACATTGAATTAGCTTCAGATGTTCCAACTATTACAAGTGGGTTCTCTCCAAGACCACTAGGTGTCACTTTAGATACACAGATGTGGTTAGGGTTCCGTGTGGCTAAGAAGATAGCTGAACAGCTTCTGGCTATTTTAACAAAGAAGAAATGAACCTTTCTTGGAATTATGAATCTGGTCATACCCATCTGTTTTCAAATACTTGACAATGATTCACTTGCCTTTCAGCTGAGATCTTGCTTCATTTTCCTCCCTTTGGTGTGATTCGTATTGTGGGTTTTTACTGCTACAGCTTCTCACACTGCTATTTTTTCGGTGTTTTCTGTAGTAGTGACCTTAATCGATAAACATTTGAGTACCTGTTGTGTGTCAGGTACTGTGCTAGATTCTGGGGATACAGAAATGAATTGAGACATGACATCCACCCCCAAGGAGCTCACAGTCTATCTGGGGAGACTGACAGGTAAATAAACTATGCTGTGTTCAGTGTTACAGGAAAATCTAGAAAATGCTGTAGAAGCACAAAGGACAAATTCTGAGTGCGGGAGCCATAGAATGGGTCATTTGAGACTTGAAAAAGAAGTAGAAAAATGAGGAACAGTGCATTTCAGATAAAGGGAACAGCATGAGCAAAGGCATAGTGGAGGTAGAGAGGTCGGAGTTGGGAGAGGAATATAGTCAGGTGTGGCTAATCAAGAGTGTGTGCAGACCCTGGCTGGTGGCGCAATGGGTAAGGTGCCAGCCTGCGAACTCAAAGGTTGCTGGTTCGATTCCCCAGCCAGGGCAAATAACCAGGTTTCAAGCCAGGTCTCCAGCCAGGTCTGTGGCTAGAGACAGGTGAAAGGCAACCATACATTGATGTCTCTCTGCCTCTCTCTCTTCCCCTCTCTTTAAATATAATCAAATAATTTTTTAAAAAAGGAGTGTGTGGAACAGAATTAAAGGGAAAGGTAGATTGGAGTGGAGGGTGCTAATTTTTAGAGAATCCTGAATGCCACACAAAGGAGTTGAGACTTGACCCTCTGGATTGTAAAAGGCTCTCAGAGTCTTGTCAAGGAAATAACCCAGCGGACTCTATGCTTTAGACAGCAAAATTTAGAGATCTCGACAGCTAGAAAACCTTATATCCGGTTGCTGCAGACCCCATGAGTCAGAATGAGGCCTGAGCATGAGCAATTGGAATGGAAAGGAGATTGGATCTGAGAGACAGTTTAGAAAGAGTGAACAGAGTGGATGAGGGCTGCTGGTTTTGAGGAGACAGAGAGGAGTCAAAGAGAACTTCATAGTGAAGCTGTTTCCTGTAATATGGAAAGCAGAGATTCTGAGCAGAGGAAAAAGAACTACCAAGAACCAAGGCCAATGTCTATCTATTAGCCTATGGTGGGGGGGGACTCGTTGGACCTTCTCTTCAGGCATCACAACAGAATGTTACCATGAGAGCTGAGAGGTCCGAAAACACGAAACTCCCTCCTGGAACTGCATTGTGCCATCCTTATTTTTTGGAATTAGCCAGTAGTTCTTTCTCAGTAAGTGGGGGCAATGCTGCTTTCCCTGACTCTTGCCTATAATGGACTTACATTCAGAGAAGCACATGTTATTTATTTATTTATTTTGTGTGTGCGCGTGTTTTTTTATTTTTTAATTTTTTAAATTTATTTTTGGAGAGAGGGGAAGGGAGGGAGAAAGAGGAAGAGAAACATCAATGTGTGGTTGCCTCTTGTGTGCCCCCGACTGGGGACCTACTCCACAACCCAGGCATGTGCCCTGCCTGGGAATAGAACTGGCAACCCTTTGGTTCACAGACTATTGCTAAATCCACTGAGCCATACCAACCAGGGGGAAGCACGTGTTAGTTTTCTGAAACGGGTAAGTGGGATTGCAGGGAGAGAATTATTAGTAGGCCTTGTTTCCTAAGATCTGAGTTATTGCTAGGGAAAGTGGCAGGAGCCAGAAATTGAAATCAACAACCCGAGAGAAGCAAGAACACACTAACCATTCCATAGCTTCTGTGTTGAAAAAAGTAGTTGCCTGACAATATACATATGTGACTAGACTTTTTTTTTTCTTCTTGGTTTCAAAATCTCATTTGCCTTTTGTGTTTCTCCTTTTAGGGTTGGTGTTGATTCAGACCAAGAACATTTGGTAAATATGCGTTTGTGTTGTCCCTGGTATTTCTGTCCAATGTAGTTATTTGGAAAGAAAACAGCCTGCTGTGGATGTCATGCCACCAGTTATTTAGAGCCTGTCCTATTTGCATCAGTTTTAACTGGCATCATTCCTGGCTTTTCTCATTCTGTGAAAGAAACAAAAGTGAATTTTAGACAGCACGTGGTTATCAAGGGTGGCAGCTGTCATATCTGTGGGCCTGCCTGGGCTTTGGCTGCAAAGAAGAGCAGTCCCGTAAGTGCTCCTGAGTTTTCAAGTGACTGCTCTGGGCACAGGGAGCCTTTTTCCACTTCGGTTTGCGCACGAAGACTTGTCTCTGATGTAAGCCCCACTCCAGCTGCTCTTCCTGTGTAGCTTTCAAATTGGATGACCAGCAGCTGCCCTTGAGAACTGCCTAGAAGCTTTGGAATCTTCAGCCAGCCTTCCCTGCCTGTTTAGGAGAATGCACTTTCTTACCCCATGCCTCAGCCTTGCCCACACTTCCTTGCCTGCCTCTGTGGGGGACTTTCTCAGTTGTTCCTGTAGGCTGAATGCAGTGTAACTCAGCCTTCCCCAGACTGACCACTCTTTTCTGGCATTTTTCCATCCACTTTTTAATGGTTTCTGAGTACCACTTCTATATGTGACTCTGCCCTAGATGTTAGATGGGAAATCAGAGAAATGTTCTTTAAAGATGTAAAGCGTCTCTTTCAAAACACAATTCATTTTCTTATCTGAAACAAGCCCTGGTCTATTTGTCTTCAGGGTGTGGTTTAAAAAAATCATTTGTCAGATTCATTTCCTAAATGCTAATTTTGTTAGTTGTTGATTGATGAGCAAGTATGTGATACATACCTCTTTTTTAAATAAAAACCTTAAAGTATAATTCCATGGACTTGAAATGCCTGAGCAGACGAGGCTGGACAAATTCCCATGATGCTGAGCTTCTGGGGTAGTTTCTAAGGGAATAATAGTTTCTTAATGCTTCCACCTCGTGTCCAAACAAGAATAAAGTTACCATACAGCTCACCAGCCAAATGCTTGATCATTAATTGTGTAAGTTGCCTCAGAGGACAAATGGAAATGGAGTGACAGGGAGAGAGCCAGGTTGGTGAGGACTACCTGTGACACACAAAAAATAGCATTTTTCCCTTGTTTGCCTTCAAAACCCTGTGGATGCCTTGGTTTGTTATATTGTTTACTTAATATTGTGAGTGTCCACTGGGAGGCGTAGAGAAACAGTATAGTGAGTATGGAGTGGGAGGGGGTGGGTATACAGGTGTTTATGTGGTGAGTTAATTGCGAGATTTATAGATTAATTGCTCCTCAAACAAGACACAGAAACCTATGCCTACTGATGTAAAAGGAAATACAGATGTTTTTCAACTCATAAGCTCATGCAATGTTCTCAAACATTTTTGTGTTTTGTATACAAATTGAAGGGAAGATTCATTTATCTCCAGGATCAGGAAGGAACCAAAACTCAGAACCTACACCCTGCTCTTCTAAAATCATGGAACCATCGAGCATTCTTATTAGAAAGTACCTTCAATATTCTCTAACCTTCATATTGCATGCATGAAGATACTCAGATTCAGGAGAGAAAGGGACTTTGTCCAACTAGTTCATGTCACAGATGATGTGAACCAGACCACCTAAGGGCTCCACTACTGACCGCATCAAATTACAAATAAGGACCCAGTTTATGTTTTTGGAAGCTCTTTTCAGAGAGGCCTGGTTGCTATGTTAGTTTTCCCTCTTGGCTAGTCAGACTGACTATGGAATTTCCCTACTTGATTGCATTTTGTTAGTGTTCTAAGAGCATAGTAGCAATTTTGAAACTTTCTAATGTTGGAGAGTTTTCATCCATAATTGGCTATATTTCTAATTCTATAAAGAGGTGACTGTAGATAAATGTATTTTTATCTTTGTGTATATACTGATTTCTTTATTATTTGTTTGCAGGGTATTCCTGAAAATGAAAGAAGAACTACTAAAGCAGAGAGTGCCTGGCTCTTTCGGATATGGTACAACTTTGATCATAAGTATCCTTAATTGAGAAAAAAACGGTAGTATGGGCATGGACAGTTAATTTAATGGAACAACTGTTTTGCCCATTCTCTTCCTGAAACAGAACATAAACCCTTTGGTCTTCCCTGTCCCCTCCAGCGTAGTGGAGAAGGTTATTGAAGGAAACCCACCCAAATGAATTCTTCTGAAAACCCATGAAACCAGTATTGACTGACTATTGCAAAAGTTGGTGTGTGAAGGTAACTCAGGAGCCCATATGATAGATTTTCTTTGATATATGTTTCTTTATTGAGCAAACTTTAATATTTATTGTCCTTTAGCTTAGTTAGTGAATCCTGAAAAGGGTGTTTGTTGGTTCTTGACAGTGTACTTGCTAGAATCAAAGAGGAAAGGCTGCCTTGGGGAAAAGCATGAGAATACGATTTATTTATTTTTTATTTTATTGTTGTTGTATTACATCCATCCCCTTTTTACTCCCCTCTGTCCCCTTCCCCACCCACCCACTCATCCCCAAAGTTAATCCCACTTGTTGTCCATGTCCATGGTTCTTTCAATAAGATTTAAAGCTGTGGCTGGTAGCACAGTGGATAAGGTACCGGCCTGGGAACCCAAAGGTTGATGGTTTGATTCCCCTGCCAGGGCACATAACCAGGTTGCAAGCCAGATCTCCAGTCAGGTCTGTGGCTGGAGGCAGGTGAAAGGCAACCACACATTGATGTCTCTCTCCCTCTCTGCCTCTCTCCCTTCCTCTCTCTCTGGAAATAATAAATAAAGTCCTTTTTAAAAAATGCAGTGACTAGATACCACAGCAGTCAGTGGTATTGCCTTTTTCCTCTGATCTTTCCAGAGATTAGCAGATTCTCTCCTCTGTTCGGAATGCCAGGTTTCTTTCTTGTCCTATTTTAACAGTTGTCTTCATAGCTATACTTTGGGTCATGTTGTAGTCTATAATCCATTTAGGCAACGCCTTTAAAAACATTTTTCCAATAGTTATTTATTAAAATTAATTTCTTATTTGAAAATTGAACTATGAGAAGGGACCATGGCATTCTTTCAGGCTGAGACTTGCCAGTAAATGAATCAAAACCTGGTTTATGTTCCACTGAAGCAAATTTTGGACAGCTGCATACATTTTCTTCCTTGCTTTTTGCCTTTCTGATCATAGGTTTATAGTTGTAATACAAATAGATAATACAATAATTAATAAATAAGAAACAAGAATAAACTTGCATGTACTTACAACTATAAACCTACTTTTGCCCACCCCTGTATAGTATTGTATCTTAGTTTTTAATTTTTGGAGAATAAATAAATAGTGAAATAAGTATCTATGGTAGAGGAACTTGTGATACAAAATTTAGAAAAATGTTTTTAGAGTTTAATTTCCTTAGATACTGAAGTTTCAACTCATTCAAGAGGCCAGCTTAATCTACAACAAATGATTCAAACAGTTTTTATTACTAGGTTCTACTACTGGAGTATTTAATCTCTTTTTGAACTATTAACCATTTTTAATTTTCTTTGTATCATCTTCAATGCTAATTGAGAGTGATTTTATCTTCCTTTCGGTTTTAATAAAATCAGAAAGGAAATAGGATATGGTGGAAATGGCACAGGATTTGAATCAGACCAATTTGGGTTTGAGTATTGGTATTTCATTTGCTTAATTGTGTGACTTTAGGCAGATCATGGGTGCCTCTGAGCCTCAGTTTCCATATCTGTGAAAGGGAAATAATGATAGTCTCTCTGCTGTCTTACTGATAACAAATGGGGTGATGAAAGGATGAAAGGAGGCAACATGGGAGTGTCCTTTGCTCTCCTCTGAAATGGTTGTTACACTGTGTAGGTGGTTGTTATCAGATGAGTTATTCTTTTAAATTTGTGGAGAAGGGAACACAGCTCTTCCTTAACCAGCACAGCTATCTGAAGCCTCTGCTGACACACAGTGGGCCTCCTCTCACAACAACACTCCCGGCCTGCTGTGGACCCATCGCGAGATGCCTAACCAGCCCCCAGGCTTATGAAGTAAGTGGGTTTTACCCAAAACCTAAGTTCTTTATTAAGTTAAATTTATCTGCTCTGTAGTAGAGTTACTAGTTTCGTTTTGCTTGCCTTTAAAGTATAAAATGCATGAGAGGAAAGATAAGCATATTTTGCTCAGTCGGAAAATAAATTGAAATCTATAAATGTAATTTGTAGCCTCTGAAACATTTGAAAATAGATGTAGACTAGTACCTCATTTTACTGTTGATTTTGGTAAATCTTATTTCCATGTTGGTTGTCACTTATTTGCAGTATGGGGGCCTGAGCTCGGTACTAAATGTGTGTGTGTGTATGTGTGTGTGTGTGTGTGTGTGTGTTTTAATCTATAAATTCAAGTTGTCAGTCATAGTGAGAGGTTTAAGGTTTAATAAAACAATTTTTGATACCCCTGAAATGCAACAGATGGTCTTTTACTTCACATTTATCATCTTTTGGATGTTAGGAAAGCTTTTTCTACTCTGTCTCACATTGCTGGGAGGTGTGAGCATATGTAGATATAATCTATATGCCATATTTTTTCCTAGCTACCAGCATATGATTGGTGATTTGGCAAGTATTACAACAAAGAAAGAAATGACAAATGTTGGCTGGCTTTTATTTTAGCCCAACCCTTGAGAAATCTGTGGCATCAAAAAATGCCTATTTTAACAAAACATACCCATTTTGACTACTCTGGTGCAACCTCTTGAGTAGAGAGGCAAGGCTGTGGTGAAGGGTGCAGACATGTTCTCCCCCAGTTCCCTATGACCTTCTCTGCACCTTCTCTGTGTGTTAGCACAGGCCCCAGGAGAATGGGTGGGGAAGAATAGACTCAGTGGGAGTAGCACCTGGGTCAGGGAGAGGAATACTTTCCAGCTTTGTGTTATATTGAGTTGTGCACATTTCTTATAGATTGTGCTGATGGGTGGGGTGAGAGGGTTACCCATGTTGTCCTTTTTCTCCCTCTCCCAACATTTCCCAAGCCCCTCTTTCAAGCACAGTTGCCATTCCCTCTGTGCCCTGCTAGCTGATGTGGCTGTGTGCAAAGGGGTGTGCCAATTCTGTTGGTAAGTCAGTGAGGCTCAGCTCTTGGATTCCAGAGACCCACATAGCCATTGCCAAAAGCCAGTAGTTCCACTAGGAGCGTGGGTCCTGTGGAATTAAGCAAAATATATAACATCGTATTCATTTCCTAGTGCTGCTATATCACAGTAGCACAACTGAATGGCTCAACAACAGAAATTTATTGTCCTACAGTCTGGAGACTAGAAGTCTGAGGTCAAGGTGTTGGCCAGGTTAGTTCCTCCTAAGGACTATGAGGGACAATCTGTTCCAGGCCTCCCTCCTAGCCTGTGGTTGGTTTGCTGCCAAGCTTTGGGTTAGAGATACATCTCACAGATCTCTGTCTGCATTCTCTCTCCTTCCTCCCTCCCTCCTTCCCACCTCCCTCCCTTCTCTTTTTGCTCTCTCTCCAAATTTCCTCTTTTTATATGAACACTTATTTATTTTTAACATTTTATTTATTATTTTCAGAGAGAGGGGTAGGGAGAGAGGCAGAGAGGGAGAGAGGCATCAATGTATGGTTGCCTTTTACCTACCTCCAGCTACAGACCTGGCTGGAGACCTGGCTTGCAACCTGGTTATGTGCCCTGGCTGGGAATTGAACCAGTGACCTTTGGGTTCGCAGGCCGGCACCTTATCCACTGTGCCACCAGCCAGGGAGTATTTTTAAAAGAAATATGTGTTCAGCTTTTAAAAGTAACATGGGTAGCTCAGTTTGTTAGGGCATCATCCTGATACACCAAAGTTGTGGGTTCAATCCCCAGTCAGGGCACATACAAGAAGCAACCAATGAATGCATAAATAAGTAGAACAACAAATTGGTGTTTCTCTCTCTCTCTCTCTCTCTCTCTCTCAAATCAATAAATTAAAAAGTAATATGTGTTCATTATAATAAAAGTTGAGATAGTACAGAAACATAAAGAAGAAACTAAAATTATGAGCAACCCTGTTATGCAGAGAACTGTCATTATTTTGCTGAATGTCCTTTCAGACTTTTCTATGCACACACACATTTTTACCTTTTTTTCCCCTTTTGTAGAACTTTATTTAATTATACTCTTTGGGCCACAAAGTTCCCATTAGGATCAACATTTATCAAGCTAGTAAAACAAGTGCAGTGAGGGCCCAAGTATTTGGGAGTATTGTATTTCTAGGCACTGTTAATACAGAAGTAAAAGTTTCACTTACATAAATACAGTCAGTAATCAATTGAACTTGCACTTAGTGAATTCTTTTTTTTTTTTTTTAAAGACTTTATTCATTATTTCCATAGAGAATGGAAGGGAGGGAGAGAGACATCAATGTATGGTTGCCTTTCACCTGCCTCCAGCCATGGACCTGGCTGGAGACCTAGGTTGCAACCTGGTTATGTGCCTTGGCTGGGGAATTGAACCAGTGACCCCTGGGTTTGCAGGCCGGCACCTTTCTACCGAGCCACACCAGCCAGGGCTAGTGAATTCTTTAAAAAAGTGTTTTTATTGTTGTTCTATTACAGTTGTCCCCTTACCCCTCCACCCCCCTCACCCCTGTTGCTCTCCCCTGCCCTACCCCTCAGCAATTAGTGAATTCTTTTGGTTGTTAGGTTGTTGGGCTAGAGCTTAGAAGGGACTTAGTCTAGTGAGGGCGGAGTCCAAAACAGACCAGTGTCTATACAGTTATGATAGGGGGTGAGCGCTGCTTTAGGGAGAGAGCTAAGTACAGGATGCTGGGGGAGATCATAGAAGGGACACCTCAGCTAGCCTTGGAAGATCAAGGATGGCTTCTGGGAGAAAGTGACTTTAAGCTGAGGCCTCAGTGATAACTAGGTGCTCATCATATGAAGGAGGTCAGAGGGCACAGGTAAAAGAAAGCTTGAGAGATTTCAGCAGTTGTCAGCAGTTCCCTGTGGCGGGCACATACTGGGGCTGTTGGGGTTGGGGAAGGAGGCTGTGATGGGAGATGAAGCTGGTGGCCCAAGTCAGCAATGTCTTTAGGCCAAGGTAAGGACTTTAGACTCTAATCCTAAGGTGAGTGAGCTACCCCTGAGGGGTTTAAATAGAGAGTACTTGAAAATTCTACTGTTGCAAATGTCTTGAATTTCACAACAATTCCTAAAACCTTATTTGCTTTTAGAACCAGGAACAGTTGAAAGATGATGACTCCGATCTTATTCTCAACGATGGTGATATTAGTTTGACCTATGGGGATTCTACTGTAAACACTGAATCAGCAACATCTGGTGCCCCGAGGAGATTTATGGGAAACAGTTCTGAAGATGCCTTGGATCGGGAGCTTGCGTTTGGAGACCATGAACTGGTCATTCGGGGAACACGCCTGGTTCTTCCTATGGATGATTCCGAACCCCCATTAAATTTGCTAGATAATACGAGACACAGTCCAGCCTAAACTTACTAATACTTAGTGATTTGTAAAATTTGCACATGTGATTGTGAAGAAATTCGTACTACCTAAAAAGTCCCAGTGCATGTCTGAATGTTTAAGCTATATAAATGCTATTTATATGGCATTGAAAGAATATAAATATTGTGTACGAGGCAGGTTGTGAACAAACTTTTATGTTATATTGGCTGCACTATGTAGACTGGGTTTGTTTTAGAAAGTTATTTTCACAGTGATGTTGTGTCTTCTGTTAGCTTTCTGTCTCAGTTAAAATATAAGACGTGACAGATTTACTCTTCTTACATTTACCTGACACTTAACCAGAGTACCATGTTTTTGTGATGTGAATTAATTTTGTTTTGTAGGAGGGGAGGTGGGGCAAGGAAGAGGGAATGTGATTTTCTGGGGGAGCCCTGGGAGGAGAGGTTCCTTTGTTGGGAAACTTAAGTTGATTGCTGCTGCCTTTGTCCTGACCTTTTTCTTTCCTTTTTTTTTTTTTTTTCCTGGTGGCCTGTTGTGGCGCAAGAGGCTGATGGTGTTCTGATCTTGCCCCATTCAGGCTGGAGAATGAAGTGTGGGGCCCTTTGTCCCCTTGCTATGAAAGACCTGATTCCTTGACTACAGTACACTGCTGTTGGGAAAATAAGGCCCCTGATGCCTTCCAAGACTTGGTTTCTTTTCTTCTAGACCAAGACCGTAGAAGGAGGTGTATCCAGCCAGCTTAGCCAAAATGCCCACATATATAGTTCAGGGCATTTAATTTTGTTTGGAGGGGCTCAGGCTGGCTGAGAGGGGACAGAGGGCAGGAGGGGAGTAAAGAGAAGGGTGGTTTGGAGATCTCTCTTCCCAGTTATGTAAATATTCTATGCCAGATAGGTTTAAATAAGAAACTCAATTGCTGCTTACTTTTTGATTCTGTACTTGATCTGTATAGCAAGCTTTATGGTCAGAATTTTTTATATGGATTTAAATTGCTGCTCTTTAGCAGCCGAACAGGAGCAAAATGTAAAATTTGGAACTCACTGTGTCTGTCATGTTAGTCCATAATTGATGTCGAAAGTTAATTTATGAGTCCATGATTGTCACACACTACACCAAAGTCGGTCATAAGAGAAATTCAGTACTCTAGAGAACTTATTGTTAGGGTGGCACCGACTCTGTCTGTGCACGCAGGTGTAGTTGTCTTTCTTTTCATGTTACTTTTTAATACGAAACACCGAAGTTGCCACATGTTTTCGTGTTTTACACTTTTCAAGGAAGAGTACATAACAATTTCCCATTTCATATTCATAGTATGAAAGTGGATGTGATTTTGTGATACTGAAAATACCTAAAAGTTCCTTGAATGCTTGGAAAGGGGATACTTTCTTACGTTGATTCTGACCTGTTAATGTTTCAGGAGGAAAAGAAAAACTTTTTGTGGGTTTTCCCCCCCTCAGGTCTAAGTAGCATTGCCTTATGTTTTACCCAGTTTGCAAGTTGATTAATTTACATGATATTCAAATTTTCCAATGAAAATGATCTTTCCAAAAAAACTATATTTATTCTCCCAGAAGTATCTGTGTTGTAAGTTCTCCTTGAGATTTTAAGGGAATTCTACTGTTGTACACTCGAGTGGCAGCTCTAACTGTTGGCAGAGCCGTTTGTTATGTAGTGATAGCAACTTTCCTGCTATGCAGGAACCCAGTGAGTGTGCATTTTATATGATGTGTGCCTCTTCATGCAGTCAACATTTTCTTGATAGTGTATGCTTTGAGGGGCTTGGAACTTCAGCATCATTTACCCATGAAGTTGCTCACATTATAAGAGGTTATACAAGAAGTTAACAACTACCTTTTTATCCCATCAGGTTAGTGAGCTTACTTTGTGAAAATGGTTATAAATACTTAGCATGACAAATTCAGTAACTTGTCTGTTTCAGCATGCATGAGACTTTTTCTTAGTGAAACTGATAACGCTTGAGTCAACTAAATCAGCCTTTGTACATTTTCAAAGGGGAACCAAGCCTGCTGTTGCTTACATCAGCATCTGGAAGATTCTTCTCTCCTCTAATCTGTGTGCACATCTCCAAGCAAGAAGGAAAAAACTGCTTATACATCTGTTGGGTTTTGACACCTGAATGAACCTATATGAAGTACAGTCTGAGTTGCCATCATGCAAAAGTAGAACTGCTCTTGGACTTGTTTTTCTTTCTTTCTTCCCCCCACCCCCCCCCCCTTTTTTTTTTTTTTTTTTTTGGGTGAACTCTACACGTTTGAATGACTTGAACGTTGCATCTTTTAAAGTTATTTTTTAAGGTTCCTTGGCATTTTATCTTAGTTGTTCGTGTTTGGCAATGTGATGTTACAGTAATAGACTTTTAATCTTTATATATGTTTTGTTTTCACTTGGAGTACTTGGATAAATGTTATAGTGGTTTCTTTTAGGAAAATCTGTCATTAAAAAGATTATAGCCTTGCAAATAACCACTCACTGTATTTAAGTCACAGTTTATTCTAGTGAGAAGTAAAAGAGTGCTGACTTCATTTATTTTTCTACCTATATACCTAGCAGGAAAGGAGGAAGACTAATGTTTTAAAAAGGAACAAACAGAAGCCTAACAGAATGTAGCTTACAGGGCGCTAACTTTTTAGTGCTTATGTGTAAGGCTGGATGCATGAGTATTTGCTTATTGTCACAATTGGACAGTTTTAAGAAATATGACTCAAAGCAGTCGAATCCTGCTGCACTGATTTGTAGCCTGTTAGCTCAGTAATGGATAATGTCATGAAAATGTTAGTTCCATTCTGTGGGGAGAGTAAATTCTGTATCCGGTTAGGTAGAGGCGTTCTAAGTCTAGCCAAAAGCATGATCACACAAATAGTTCTTTTTTACAAGTTAAAACTAGCTCTTTCTTTTTGTACATGAAAAGCTTTGTAGGTTAGAGTTTGCTGACAGCAACTTTGTCTAGTTGGTTAGTGGCACCAACTGCACTATTTTTGTGTTTTGTTGTCAGCCATTCCCACTTTCTTGCTCATGGTCCTGCATGAGACACATTGGCTCTTTTCTTGACTAAACCCCTGTTTACAAATCAAACCCTACATTAGACTTGAATAAGTATATTTGTTAACCTGACTCAATATGGGCGCATTAGAAAAGTATGGTGTGACTTCATCAGAAAGTCCTTGTTAGGAAGTACCCCACTTGTGATTCAGTAAGAAGGAGAAGGCTTTAAATAAGTTGGAGATAATAAGAGTAGTTTCCCTTTTCTGAGCCCCTCTTAGATAAAGCAATGTGTATATGGTATTTTTTTGAATTCTCACCCAAGGATATGCTTACTGATTTTAGAGAGAGTGGATGGGAGGAAGAGAGAGAGGGAGATAAACATCGATTGGTTGCCTTTTTGTGTGTCTCAGCAGGGATCAAACCCACAAGCTAGGCATGTGTCCTGACCTGAAATTGAACCCACAGCCTTTTGATTTATAGGATGACGTTCCAACCAACTAAGCTACACTGGCCAAAACAATATGAGGTATTTTTAAAGGATTTTTATTCATTATTTTTAGAGAGAAGGGCAGGGAGGGAGGAAGAAAGGATGAGAAGCATCAATGTATGGTTGCCTTTCACTTGCCTCCAGCTACAGACCTGGCTGGAGACCTGGCTTGCAACCTGGTTATGTGCCCTGGCTGGGAATCGAACCAGCAACCTTTGGGTTCTCAGGCCAGTGCCAATCCACTGAGCCACACCAGCCAGGGCAATATGAAGTATTTTTAAATCTACATATTAATTTAATCTTAATCATGCTGTGAAGGTAAATTATATTGAGAAGTTGTCACACTGCTAGTAAGTGACAGAGCTAACTCAAATCCACTATTGATTCCAAAGTCTAAACTTAACCACTACTCTGTTGGCTTCAATGGCAGGATCCATGCTAATCTATCTCAAGTATACCTACAAGGATGATGAAGGAAGCTACAGACTTATATCCTGCTGCACACCACCTGCATGTCATAGGTCAGGGTAGAAGCCTGAAGTCTCGGCTCTGTTCCTCCACTAGCTGTACTACTGGCTACAGACACAGAAGTTCACGAGTTCCTCTGGCTGGGAAGGTTCTCACATTCTCAGTGAAGTGCCTGTGTCTCTTGAATCTGTGGCAAGGCATCCTGGGTCACACCATGCCCTCACACTCCCACTTCCTACATTTTCACTAAGGGGCCCATATCTTTAGGGCAGAGCTTGTGGTCTTGGATAATGGCTCTGTGACCACATAGTTTGGTGTCATAGGAAAAAAAAAAAAAAAAAAGCAGGCTTTGGAGTCACACAAATCTGGATTCAAATTCAGACCCTGTTACTTGCTTATTGTGTAACATTGGCCAGTTGCCTTTTCCCCTTTCTTAGCTGTTGGGTTCAATTTTTTCAAGGAATAGTTGAGTGCTTACTTGGTGTCACACACAGTGAATACAGCCCCAAACAATAGCCCCTGCTCTCACAGAGCCTATTCAACAGGAAATGCTAACAGCTGTCTTTGGTTGTTAGGAATCATTCATGCAGTAAAGGTAAATCATTCATGATTACCTTCTGGTACAGGTCTGTCTACCTTAAATCATCAGCAAATAACATTAAATACAATAATCATAAGGCTGTGATGGAAAACTCCAGGAGGCCGCGGGAGGGGACTGTGACCTGGTGGTAGGGGAAGAGGGAAGCCTTTCCTGACCAAACGATATTTCAGCTTAGCCCTCAAGATTAAACAAAGGGTCAGCCAGATGAAGGGGGTGAGGATGAGGAACATGCCAGGCAGAATGAACAGTGACAGCTCTCTACCTCCAACTGATCTTCCAGACAACATTCAATCAAGTAGTTCTTGAGTGACCTCAACAACCCATGTACCATGCTATATTCATATAGTGAGGAATAAATAGATGTGGGCTCCCCTCACAGCACTTGAATATTAGTGTGGAAAACAGGAGGTACTGCCCAACAATCACAGTGAGAAGCACTTGGAACCCCAACCTGCCCCTCAATCTTCTCCCCTTCAAATTTCTCCCACTGCACCCCTCAGGAAACCCACATCCTCCCCTGGGAAACACCGTTCAGGACTTTGAAAAGAGCTGGTACATACAAGTGTATCTTCCCTGAGACTTTCAACCCCCAGGCTAACAACCCCATTCCCTTTCTTCTGGATACCCACCAGACCATTGTTCCAGACATTTTTATGAAGATGCCTTTCTGTTTCAGTGCCCACTTCCCCCTCATCTTACAGTGGGCTGTCACTGGAAAGTGGGCCAGCTTCCTGCCCTTATGGAGCTTACATTCCAGTTGGGGAAGGCCAACCATAAATA
Organism: Noctilio leporinus; assembly: GCA_004026585.1. NCBI lineage: Eukaryota > Metazoa > Chordata > Mammalia > Chiroptera > Noctilionidae > Noctilio > Noctilio leporinus. The sequence continues at coordinate 33,886 of PVIW01005411.1, forward strand.
ACCAAATCCACATATAATAATAAAAGGTTGAGAAATAGGAAATCCAATGGAGGGTAAGGAGGGTGGGACATGGCAGCAGGGCAGGTGTTGGAAGGCTCATCAGGGGGACTTGCTCAGGAGGTAACAGTAGAATCAAGGCTTAAAGGAGCCAGGCAAGCAGAGAACAGGGCAAGAGTGGTGGAAAGTTCTGGTGTACGGTAGATGCTCAATGAATGCTGAAAAGCAGTGAAATAGTCCCGACCATTGAGTTGGAATTTGAAGGCTAGCATGGTAGAGTCCTAGCCCTATTTGCCACTGAGGACTCTTAGGAAGCCACTTAAACCTCTCTGAGCCTGTTTCTTCCTTTATAAAATGATGACAGTTCATTGATTCAGTAAACATGTTGAGCTACTGTCATGTGCCAGCACTGCGGTAGGTACTGGATTATGATTTTAGCTCCAGATTGCCGTCAGGCCTGTTTAGGGAATCAGATGAAGTGATGTACATTGAAGCATTCTGTAAGGTCTTGCTGATGAGGTGCTATATGAATAAAATATGGAAAACCCTTTTCAGACCATGCTTCTACTCTGGGCTCCTTTCCTTTAGACTCTCCAGTTCAACGAGCTGGAGGTATCCCAAGCGGTTGCCATGGCAAAGACTGAACTCTGAGAACTGGCTTAGCTGGGGCTGTCATGGCTGGAGCCTGAACTCCACAAGACCTGACAGTTTCTGGCCAATTCTGTCTGCTGAGTGAAAGAGCCTTTCTTTACCATGCACCCATACTGCAATCGCAGCTTGCGACTGACTCCTGCCTGCCCTGGGTGTCCTGACTGGACACCGGGTCTGGTCATTTTCTACCTGGTGCTGCCTGATGGGTACTGGGAACTGGGACCCACTAACGAAACGCAGCTCAATTGTGCACATTATTTCTTTTGCACTGATGGAAAAATGCATTAAAGGGTCTGTGAGCGCTTCTTGGAAGCAAGGTATCATTTCTCCAGATTTGTTGGAACCGAAGTGGTTCACTGTGTGTTCAAATACTAATCCTACAAAAATTGCTTGAGAAGTATTCAATTCTTCGTTGCTCTGGGAGTCATGGGGCTTTGTTGCATGATTTTTTTCTTTTGTTCATTTGAATTTCCTATACAGCTGTGTTCCCAAGTGGACTAGGCAAAAAGTGTGTAAGCTGGGTTGTTTTTTTTTTAATTTGGGAGACTTCTCTTAGATAATGGAAGATGCCTGATTTTTCAATCTTAGCACTGGCTTAGTGTGAGATTGCAAGATAAGCAATTGGACCCCCTGATTGTGCTACCAAATTGGTTTTTTAAAAAAGATTTTATTTATTATTTTTAGAGAGAGGGAAAGGGAGAGAGACATCAATGTGTGGTTGCCTTTCCCCTGCCTCCAGCTACAAACCTGGCTGGAGACCTGGCTTGCAACCTGGTTACTTGCCCTGGCTGGGAATTGAACCAGCGACCTTTGGGTTCACAGGCTGGCACCGTATCCACTATGCCACCAGCCAGGGCCCCAGATTGTCTTTTTTTTTTTTTTTTAAGTGGTTCTTGAAACCTCAACAATCAAAGTTCCATTTTTTAAGGGGACCCAAGAGGTTGATATTTAAACATTTCAGCTGGCCAATCTTTGACTTGCTAACTTCTGGTCACAGACTGAAGCACCTCACAAGGGCTGTGCCTGGGCCAGGCACTGGGAGCACAGAGGTGACTAAATCATGGTTTTGATTTAAAGGCAACTGTGCATGGTGCTGCACATACAAAATTGAGCAAGATTCAGAGTCCACAGTACAGTGGGGAGGACGAGCAAACATAGAGACAACATGGTACCACAACGAAGGAAGACCTAGATGATAAGGACACAGCCTGGGGAAGGGTAGGGGAGCTGGGGAAGCCCCATCATTTCTAAGACTTGAGCCTAGCTTTAACTCACACTTCCACGTTACTCACTGGTATAAGAAATTTTCCCAGGCTGCCACACCCACTACATTGCCAGAAGTGACAGTGTATGGGAGAAATGATCAATATGGGTTCTAGGAAGCATACTGCCATTGTGGCTGCAGTGGGAAAGATTGATTGTGGGGGACCCCTCGGTGCCTCGGGTGAAATGAATGCTTCCCAGGCAGCTTGTTCTGGGGTTAGGGGGAGGGTAGGCTGGCTAGTGTCTTCAAGAGACAAAAGCCTAAGGGGAGAAACAAGGGGACGGATGTAATACAACAACAATAAAATTAAAAAAAAAAAAGAGAGAGAGAGAGAAACAAAAGCCTTGATGGCCCACCTCCAAAGGTTTTTATTGATTACACAAGGTTAGGGATGCACGTATACAGATAATTACCACAGGAAAGGACTCAAAAGAAGGAGTTGTTAAGCTTAGATAACAATAGAAGGAATGTGAGGATCTGCTTCAGGCTAAGGGCTGATAGACAAGGTGACTCCAAGAACTCCAGGTGGCCCATAGAATTTTAGGGAGGGTAAGATTACATGTGGGTTAAGGTTTAACATCTGCTGCAGCTGCAATGCACACATCAAGGAAGTTAGGTCACAGGGCAGACTTCAAAGGACAAATGGAATATTCCCAAGGCCGGATTCACACCGGGGACCCCCTGGATACAGCATTGAGGCTTGAATGTACCCAGCTTTCCTGGCTTTCTGGTCAGGTCTATAAAGGCTAGGACTGGACTGGAGAAACATCGCTGGAAATTGAGAAGAGGGAGTAGGTGCGAGAGACATTCAGCCCAACTCAACAGAATTTAGAGACTAAATCTAGTGAAGGAATGAGATGGGGCCATTTACAATGACTCCCAGCAATCTGGGTTGGGCAAATACGTGGGTAAAATGGTATTAACTGTAATTTTAGAAAATAAATTTTAAAAAAATTTTAGGGATTTTATTTATTATTTTTAAAGAATGGGGAAGGGAGAGAGGCAGAGAGGGAGACAGACATCAATGTATGGTTGCCTTGCACCTGCCTCCAGCTACAGACCTGGCTGGACACCTGGCTTGCAACCTGGTTATGTGCCCTGGCTGGGAATTGGACCAGTGACCCTTGGGTTTGCAGGCCAGCGCCTTATCCACTGTGCCACAGGCCAGGCCTAGGAAATGAATTTTATGACAAAGAAGTTAAGAAATGTAGCAATAAAGATACAAATCTATATTTGCCTCTGGATAACATAGCTAAGGCCAGGTGGAGCCCAATCAGGAAAACAAGGGTGAGAGAAGGAGACTAAGTGCCTCAAATAAGAGAATTGGGAGAAAACACAAGTTTGAAAAACACCAGGGCTTGTAATTCATTCTTCCATTATAACCTAGGAACATCTGGAGCTTTCTGGTATGGGTGGTGTCTGGGGGAAAATAAGTGCTTTAACTAAAATACAAAGAGCAGAAAGCTTCCAAAGTTCTCAGGGAATGATGGGTGGTACTATTAGGAATATTTTAATTTAATTTAATTTTTTAAGATTTTATTTATTATTTCCAGAGAGAGGGGATGGGAGAGAGGCAGAGAGGGAGAGAAGAATCAATACATGGTTGCCTTTCACCTGCCTCCAGCTACGGACCTGGCTGGAGATCTGGCTTGCAACCTGGTTATGTGCCCTGGCTGGGGAATTGAACCAGTGACCTCTGGGTTCACAGGCCTGTGCATATTTTTAAAGTGTGTTGCTCTGGATTTCCATGTATCCTGCACTGGTCTAGCCGGAAGAATGAAAATATATGCTGTGGGTGCTCTAAAATGCAGTTCTTATCTTAGCATTTTCCAGGAGGGTGGAGGGCCAAGGAATAAATACTGGATGTGGAAAGGAACCCATGGCTAGTTAGGGAGACCCGTTCCAGTTCTCTGGAGGTCTATGTTGCAATCAAGAAGACTGCTTTGCTTTGTGCTTTTCCCCAAAGGTTGTTTGTTGCAAGAGTTCTCTAGAAAACCTAATTTAGCATCCAAAGCCTGCTTGTATGCTGTTCTCAAACACCACGCGCTCTTAGCTTGCTGAGACAGTCAGTGCCTGAGCTGCAGTCATTGTGGATGTTTGAGCCAAGTTAGCAACAATTGGGACAGTTCATCAAACAGGCAGGGATTCAAACTTTTCAAAAATTGGTTTTTGCCTCAATAGAAGGAAATCAGCAATTGACAGAGTAACTGACAAAAGAAACCATAGATGTCCACGTTAAGATTAAGGAAACATCTGGTTTTTGTTTTTGTAACTTTTATTAATTCATCTGAGGTGTGAGTCACTAGCTCATCGGCCAGTGTTTCCAAAATGAAGTCTTCGTTGCCTCTGGAATTGTTGGGAAAAGTCACTTCAGAACTACCTTGAGGGAAAGATGATCCACAGAGAGATGTCATTTTTTTAAAAATCTAATATTGGTCCTGATAGGTATTTCCTAAAATTGTTTTTATATCAACCTATGATTACATTCATTCCTCAGTGGAATTTCATTTCTCCACCCAGAAATTGTAGGACTCATGTGCTGACTTAAAAATGTACATTTGGCCCTGGCCGGTAGCATAGTGGTTAAGGCGCCGGCGTGCGAACCCAAAGGTCGCATGTACGATTCCCCAGCCAGGGCACATAACCAGGTTGCAAACCAGGTCTCCAGTCAGGTCTGTGGCTGGAAGCAGGTGAAAGGCAACCACACATTGATGTCTCTCTCCCTCTCTGCCTCTCTCCCTTCCCCTCTTTCTAAAAGAGTAATGAAATAAAATTATTTTTAAAAAAATGTACATTCGGCCCTGGCTGGCATGGCTTGGTGGATTGAGTGCCAGCCTGTGAACCAAAAGGTCTCAGGTTCGATTTCCAGTCAGGGCACATACCTGGGTTGCAGGCCAGGTCCCCAGTTGGGGGCGTGCAGGAGGCAACCAATAGATGTTTCTCTCCCTCTCTGTCTTCCTCCTTTCCGCTCTCTCTAAAAATAAAATCTTTTAAAAAATGTATATTCAACTCAGACCCTCACAAAATACACCCTTCATTTACTAAGAAAACTTGATCGGCTCACCGTGGCCTTTCTCAATAGCTGGCGGAGTTAGACCTATAGCCCCTAGGAACACTAAGGAAAGGGAACATTTCTCCTCCCCCTCTCCCCAAGGTTTTCTTGGGTTGACAAAAGCCTTACCACACTAATGGAGTTCAGGTGGAGACACTGGTGTGAGGGGAGTATCACTTGCTGGGGCTAGACCCTACCACCATTTGGATTAGTGATTCTTTGTTTGCAACCACTCCTCTTGATGCCCAACATCACATTTTCAAGACGACTGGTCAGAGTTCACAGTTGGCCAATGGCTATCATCCAGGGCAAAGCTGGCTAGTCCGTGTAATGATGGAGCCAGAAGCTGTGCTCTCATTACACTGTACTCTCTCCAACTGAGTTCTATGCGTTCTGACCCATTGGTAGGAATATCTGCAATAGAATTCAAACCTCTGCCTTTGGTAGGAGACCAATTACTTGATTCTTCTAATAATTTATTCAATAAACTTTGTCTGAGTACCTACCCTAAGTAGTGGAAATTCAGAGGTGAATAAATCATGCTACTTGCTCTCAAGGAGCTCACAGCCTTATGGTAGAGACAGACTTATAATTAGATGAATTATTGCATGGTTGAAGAAGGTGGTGTTGAATTGAGCCTTTAAAGGTAAGTTATATATGTAAACCTGAAGCACAGGAGAGAGGTCTTGACTTTGGGAGTGGACAAGATCACCAAGAGAAAATGAAAAATAGAAAGCATCCTAGGAGAGGGGAAAAAGGCCAAGCAAAACCAATGACATTTAAAAGGAAACTAAGTAAGAGGAGACAGAAGAAATAACTAGAGAGGTTGGTGAAAATCAAGAAGCAACCCAGTGTTACAGGTGTCAAGGAGGAAAAGAATGTTCATAAGGAGGGAATGGCCAGTAATGTCAAAATTGGTAAAAGGTCAGGTAATGCAAAGACAGAAGAGCATCCATTGGATCCAATGGTGACACTAAGGGAATGGCAAAAGCAGGTTTAGGGGAGACCTATTGACTACTGGGATATAAGAGGGAGAGGGAGCTGTTCAGGATGACTATCAGGTGTCTGGGCTGAGTGAATGGTGGTTCTGTTCCTGAGATATGGAATCCAAGGGGAAGAGTAGATCAGAGAGACAGAGAGAGAGGGAAAGAGAAGGAGTTCACATTTGGACACATTAAGCATGAAGTACCTATGGGATAGCCAAGTGGAGACATCCAGTAGTCCATTGGCAAGATGAGCCTAGAGTTCAAAATTCCTAATTTGTAAATAAAATAGACGAACATGGCCATTTTTTTTTCTAATAGAGAACTCCATGCTATCTTTTCATGATGTCCTTTATCCAGATTAATCGCTTAAATATTTCCTAATTTCTGGTATTTCTCTGTTAATTTATCAACTGATTTTATTTGAACCGGGAGAATCTGTACACATAGTTTCTGCACCACACATTTGGAGCCACTTCTGTTTTTATTCCTGTGAAGTGCAAACACAGGTGCTTACAGGTAAATTAAAAAGTAACTGGAACAGCCATGACTGCCATGGCTCAGGTGATTGGGCATCGTCCCACAAAGCAGAAGGTCACCAGTTTGATTCCCAGTGAAGGAACATACCTGGGTTGCTGGTTTGGTCCCTGGCCGGGGCATATACGAGAGGCAACCAAACAATATTTCTCTCTTTCTCTTTCTCCCTCTCTTTCACTCTCTCTAAAAATAAATAAATCTTTTTGTAACTGGAACAGCCCTTCTCTCTGTACTGAGCTAATTGCCCACTTCCTTCCCAAAGCTCTGATATACTGTAGAACTTTCCTTTGTTGGTTTGAACTTAAAGAAGAAACAAAAGAGATAGCTTCAGTTTGTACCTCAATTGTACAGCATCTAACATTAGTACTTACAGGCAGTGATCCAATCTATAGTAAATAAAGAACAAAGCAGTCTCAAATATGCGCATATGACTGAATTTGAAAACCAATGTCTAGCCTGGTAATTCTGGACAAGAATTGTAGCACCTGTCCCTATGCCATAAACACAGTAGTCTCTCAAGTCCTTATGCATGGAGGAAGGTCTTCGTGTAGATAGCACGCTTTCTTTTCTCAAATAATCTTAATTTCTTGCCAGCTTCTGGCTCATGTAGTTTCCTATTCTAAAATAGTCTTTATGTTGTGTCCCTTGCAGTAAATGAAAACTCCAATCATCAGAAAGAAAACGAGGTCATTGGCTTGCCCTTTTCTTGATTCCCCACCAGATTGAATTGAGATAAGGTACTGGCAAGAACAGCAGGATAAAGGATCAATTTGTGAAGTGTCTGGTCCACAGGGGATTATTCTGACAGCCTGTTCTAACCATCCAAGCAATGTTCCAATAAAAAGTTTTATTAGGTGTTGTCACAGATGTAAATGTTTCATAAAGATATCACTCCAGTTGTAAATCATGTACTTGAATCCATACTAAAGTCACCTCATTAAATACCAAGAAAAATGATGTATTTCACATAAATCCTGGTCTCAAGTGACTTAACAAAAAGTAGCAAAGTGCAAGAAAACAAAACTCACGCCTTGCCATCTAAGGCTGAACTTAGAGAGATGGACAAGAATACAACTTTTTCTGTTTCTCTCATCTTCCTTTGGAGATCATATACTCCAAAATTTTCATTATCTTTCTAGGTCCAGAGGTAATAGAACTGGAAAAATGATTTAGATTCCAACTTTAAAAGAAACTCTGATTTATTAAGGTATGCCTTATATGGAGTAAAATCCTTTCTAATGTAAAGTTCTATGAGTTTTGAAAAACACATGCAGTCACATAACTATCACCACACTCAAGATACAGAGCAGTTCTGTCATTTCAAAAATTTCTGTGTCCTTTCATAACCCCTCTGGGCCCCAGGCTCCTGGCAACCACTGACCTGCTTTGACCTGCTTTCTGTCCCTATAATTTCACCTTTCCCAGAATGTCAGATAAGCATAATCATATGCCTTGGCTGGTGTGACTCAGTTTGTTGGAGCGTTGTCCTGGACACCAAAAGGTTGTGGGTTCGACTTCCGGTCAGAGTGCATACCTAGATTGCAGTCTGATCTCAGTCAGGGAGTATATGATAGGCAACCAAACGATGTTTCTCTCTCTCTCTCTAAAATCAAGACACATAGTTTTGAAAACCTAATCATACAAAATGTAGCCTTTTGCAGACTCTTCACTTGTAAAATTAACATTATTTTTACATAATCTTACTTTTAGATACATGTCCATCATAAGAAAATTAAAATATAAAAATGCTTCCCAAAGATAACCATTGTTAATGTTTTATTGGTTTTTCTTCCAGTACTTTTTAAAAAGATTTTTATTCATTAATTTTAGAGAGAAGGGCAGGGAGGGAGGAACAAAGAGAAAGAAACATCAATGTATGGTTGCCTTTCACCTGCCTCCAGCTATGGACCTGGCTGGAGACCTGGTTTGCAACCTGGTTATGTGCCCTGGCTGGGAATTGAACCAGTGACCTTTGGATTTGCAGGCGGGCACCTATCCACTGAGCCACCAGTCAGACCTCCTTCCAGTATTTTTACTGTATATGCATATGTCTTCCCATGTACAGGAACAAAATGTACAAATTAGAACCCTACTGTATACAGGATTGAGTGTTTTTATTTTGGATTTTGTAACAATAATGTGAGCATTTTCTTAAGGATTAACTGTCTTGAGGGTCGGAGATTGGAGCCCAATCAGCAAGTTCAGGGATGGACAAGAAGTAGAAGCACAGTCACTGTGACCCAGTGAATGGCCTTTACAGACTTTCTGCATTGGTTTTCTGGGTTGCTGAGTTCTACTAGGTTCAATCAAAACCTTATTGCTGTTGCTGCTGGCTTTTTCTCAAACCAAAACAACACACTCTCATTCCTCTGGGGGCCCAACAGCACCCTGTGCTCCTCTCTGACAGAAAACACAGCACATTAGAATTATTCACTTAATTTGTCCAGCTCCACAATTAGACGGTAAGCCCCTTGTCCCATGTCATATTACTCCACAAAGAGTCGATGGTTGCTAAGAATGCGGCGAACAAACAGATGAATGAGTGAATGAACAAATGAACACAGCAAGATGAAACCTGCCCTTCGCTGGACTAGCTGCTACCACTCATGTTTTCCCCTTCTGCTTTACACTCACAAGAAGGAGGGAAAAATCCCTTTGGGGGCATTATTTTTGGTGGTCACCACAGAAGGGGTGGATTTTGTTTTTGAATGCCTTGGCATTTCTGACTCACAGCCACCCAGCCTAGCAGGAGAGCCAATGAACTACTTGTCACATTGCTATGGCATGCCTCATGTGTTGTCCTGTGGAGCCAGGCCAAAGCCGTATTGTCAAGGAGATGTAAAAGGCAGAAAATGGACCTGCCTGGCTGGTGGCACAGTGGATAAGGCGCCGGCCTGCGAACCCAAAGGTCGCAGGTTCCATTCCCCAGCCAGGGCACATAACCAGGTTGCAAACCAGGTCTCCAGTCAGGTCTGTGGCTGGAGGCAGGTGAAAAGCAACCATACATTGATGTCTCTCTCCCTCTCTGCCTCTTTCCCTTCCCCTCTTTCTAAAAATAATGAAATAAAATCTTTAAAAAAGAAAAAGAAAGAAAATGGACCTGGTGGGGGTGGGGGGGAGAAAGATGCAGTCTGTTCAGACTTGCTGTTGATGGGCCCACAGACCTGTGAGGGATTGGTTTGTGCTTCTCGATAGCTAGGTCAGCTCTTGCCCTGTGTGCCATTCGGGGGCTTGGGAGGGAACTGCAAGGGTCTGTGCTTAAGAATTGAGATGAGGTGAGAAGAGTGAAGGTGAGGGAAGGTGGAAGTCAAACAGAACCAAGACTGTTCTCATTTTCCCCTTTGATCCTAGTCATTTAACATTTTTTCACATGAAATCATCATCATCACCATCATCATCATCATCATCATCATCATCATCATAGCTGTTGCCTAGTCAGTGTCTAATATGGGCCACGGACAAGGTTAAGACCTTCCTATGCATTGTCTCACTGAATTCTTACAACAAAGGTCTGAGATAAACGCTATTATTATCACTCTTTTACAGGTAAACAAGAAATTGAGGCTCAGAGAGGTTCAGTGAATGCTGAACATCACACAGATACTTAGTACAATGCCTGGCCTACAGTGAACACCTGACGAATGATAGCTAGTGCCATGGTTGCAAAGAGTCAAAGTAGGTTTTGAGATACAGATCCCGGTAGGCCTCCCTGGAGCTCACAGAAGCTGCTGGCTCAATGGGCATGAGGCCCCCTGACTTCCCTTTCTGCCTCTTCAAGCCTTGGGAAGGTGGCTCCTTGGGTGGCGGGAAAAAATGATGCCATGCTTGTGTTTGGCTCCTTCTTGGTTTCCACAAATGCCCTGAACATTTTCCATTTTCTTTCTTTTAAAAAAAAAAAAAAAGATTTTATTTTATTATTTTTAGAAAGAGGGGAAGGGAGAGAGGCAGAGAGGGAGAGAGACATCAATGTATGGTTGCGTTTCACCTGCCTCCAGCCATAGACCTGACTGGAGACCTAGTTTGCAACCTGGTTACATGCCCTGGCTGGGGAATCGAACCTGTGATCTTTGGGTTCACAGGCCGGCACCTTACCCACTGTGCTACCAGCCAGGGCCATTTTCCATTTTCTGAGCATTTTTGTGAAATGGCTATGATGTGCTTGACAGTATTCATAGTTGGAGCCTCTTCTTGGTGCTGCCCAACACTGAGGCTTTCTCAGCAGGCAGCTGCCAAGGACAGAGTATTCATTGATCCCTGTGTTGTTTCCCTGGGTGGGGAACCAACGCTGTATGGGCAAGGCTAGGGCCCTTCCCCAGGGAAGCCTTTGCTGGAGCCCCTGGTCTGCCCATGAGGCTCTTGGTGGCTTAGGGACTGTTGCAGACAGCTCAAGATGATTGCCTTTTCCATGTTTTCTTCAGCTTTTTTTTTTTTCAGGACCCAAGAGAAACTTGGAAACTTCAAATTACCCATGTTCCAGGAATTTGCACAGCCTCCTTGTGAGGGGTAGATGAGCACCATATGCTGTTTATATAAAAGTAAATGGCTTCCCTCCATGAAGCACCCAGCCCTGAATCACTGGCTAACCCCTCTTTTACCTTAGCAGCTGGAGCAGTGGCCCTCTGGATGAGGATGTGTACAGTAGAAAGCAATTTGGCTCGAGAAAGTTCCTAATGGTTTGTTTGTGTGAGCTTCGTCTCCTAGGAAGGCAGGTGGTGGGCAGGCCAGCAGCCCCCCGTGGGACCAGATAAAGAAAAGAAGAGAAGACAACCAGGTAATGCTATACAATGACCTTCTGCCTCCCCCAAGCAGACTTTCCGAGGGGCTCTCCTTATCCTAATAACACCCCTGTAACATCATGAGCCCTAGGGATAAAGGGAGAAGGAGATCTCTCTCTCTCTTTTTTCTTTTTTTGGGTTTCTAACACCACACCACAGGGCTTGGCTTAGTCAACTGGTGCTCACTCACTCATTCATTTGTCAAGCAATCACTGAGCTGTGGTGTACCTACCACATGTACACCTTGACATTGCGCAAAATCCGGCCCCAACCATTTGCCCCCAGTGGCAACCCAACCAGGACACAGAGTCCAAACTAAAAGTTTGGAAGTAAAGCAGACCGAAACTTGACAGCCTGGGTAGCTAGTGAGTGAGGGCATCAGTTGCTGTATTTCAGTGATGTTTCATTCATTCAACAAACTCATGAGGGTCTATTGTAGGCCAGACACTGTGGTAGGCCCTAGGGTTATAAGAAGGGAGACTCCCAGTTCTAATAAAAGGGGATTTCAGATAACAGGAGCTAGCATTTATTGAGTGCTGACTACCTGTGCCAAGAACTATGCTGGGTGCTTTTTATGCCTTATCTTTTGGACTCCTTATTCCAGATCTGTACAGACAGGTAAACTGAGGTTCATAAATTTTACCGAACCTCATTTCAGTAAGGCAAGGTCATCTAGCCAGAAAATTGCAAAAGTAAGCATGAAAAATCCAAGTGAGTCCACAGGCCTGAGGCTATGTTCTTTGTGCTCCACTGCCTACGGCAGGGGTCAGTGAACTGCAATCTGCAGTCCAAATCTGGCTCACTGCTTGGTTTTATACTGCCTGAGAGCTAAGAATGGCTTGTACATTTTTAAATGGTTGGAAACACCAAAAGAAAAATATTTCACAACATGAAGATCACATGAAATTTAAGTTTCAGTGTCCGTCAATAAAGTTTTTAAATTTTTTTATCCATTTAATAAGATTTTATTTACTTTTAGAGAGAGGAGAAGGGAGGGAGAGAAACATCAATACATGCAACAGATACATCAATCAACTGCCTCTTGCATGCCTCCAACCCCAGCATGTGCCCTGACTGGGAATCGAACCAGCAACCTTTCAGTTCACAGGCTGACATTCAATCCACGGAGCCACACCAGCCAGGACTCCACCAATAAAGTTTTATTAAGACACAGCCACACCCATTCATTTACATATGGTCTAAAGCTTTTCTACTGTGACAGCAGAATTGAGGTGTTGTGACAGAGGCCTTATGGCCCACAAAGTCAAAAATGCTATCTAGATCTTCGCAGGAAGAGTTTGCCAAGTCCCTGGCCACATAGGTCACTGGTAGAAAATGAAGCAGGTCTCAGCCCATGCCTCAGCTCAGGTAGTTTCCAGAGTTCTGTCCTCCTATCCCAGGCTCTGCCTCAACAACTCAGATGAGCATTTCCATGATGGCCGCCTTTGAGTTATTTTCAGCACTTCTTTTAAGAGTCTTCGAGGCCTAAGATGTTTAGGGTAGTATTAGGGTTTTCCTAATGTTTAGATGAAAATGTAGACAGCAGATGCAGCGTTATTTGGGAACAAAACCCTGTCCTGTTGGTCTTTGCTGAGAGGTGCCAAATCATCTCTGGCTCCACTGGGAGCTGCTTGCAGGGCCTTATATGGGCATAATCTCCTAACGCAGATCTGTCTCCCTTTCTGCAGTATGGTCACATCCACTTTTAAGGTTATGTGTAAACATTTCTGGTCTTTCCATTTGCTCAAGCAGTGGGGAATTTAGTTTCTGCCACACTTGAAGGAAACATGAATGCTGTCAACTTTTGAGCATGTTTTATTTGTACATGAAAGAGGACAGTTGCCTTCCTGTTGGCATTCATCTCCCCTAACACTCCTCTGTAGATGGAGGGAAGCATTTTTGTAAGTGTTGGATCAGGGAATTGTAGCTTCACTAACCTGGTTGTTTTTGGAGATCTGTGTGTTTGCAGAGATGTTGGTATAATATTTTTTTGTTTTTATTGTTTATGCTATTACAGTTGTCCCACTTTTTGCCTCCTTTGACCCTCTTTCTGCTGTGAGTCCCCACACCATTGTTCATGTCCATGGGTGATGCATGTATGTTCTTTGTCTAATCCCTTCACCTTCTTTCAACAGTCCCAACCCCCCTCCTCCCCTCTGACTGCTATCAGTCATAAAACATTTAAAATATCACTGTAGGCAATGGGTCCTGTGTGAGATATTCCAGATGTGTTATGTTACTTAGATCTCACAGCATCCATTTATTCAACAGATGTTTATTGATGCCTACTAAAAATCTATATTCTGTGTTAGGCCAGGGCTACAACAGTGAATGACATAGAGAGTCCCTGTCCTCATGGAGCTAACTTTCTATTTTTTTAAAGATTTTATTTATTATTTTTAGAGAGAGGGGTAGGAAGAAAGGCGGAGAGGGAGAGAGACATCAATGTATGGTTGCCTTGTACCTGCCTCTAGCTATGGACCTGGCTGCAGACCTGGCTTGCAGCCTGGTTATGTGCCCTGGTTGGGAATCAAACCAGCGACCTTTGGGTTCTCAGGTCAGCACCTATCCACTGTGCCACCGGCCAGGGCTGGGCTAGTAGTCTTGATGTGTGAGAGTTTAGTTAAGAAAGCTAATGAGCCCTGGTTGGTGTGGCTCAGTGGATTGAGCTCTGGCCTGTGAACCAAAGGGTCACCAATTTGATTCCCAGTCAGGAAACATGCCCGGGTTTCAGGTCAAGCCCCCATTTGGGGGTGTGTTGGGAGGCAACCCACATTGATGTTTCCCTCTCTTTCTCCCTCCCTTCCCCTCTCTCTAAAAATTAATAAATAAAATCTTTATATGAAAGTGCTATGACAGTGACTGTCAAGTGGGGCCTGATGCTGAGGAACACAAAGCTACAGGTGGTTATGTTATAGGGACTGTTATTAATCTCAAGACCTAACTATACTACCCCTGGAAAATACAGTTCTGGTTCAAAAGAGAATCCTTAAGCAAGTAACGTGCCCCAACTATTGGACATCCAAGTCCACAAGTGTTTATGGAGCTCTTTCCAAGAACCTAGTACTACCTAGGCTCTGGGGATGTAGAAAGGAATCGGACAGCATGGAGCCTACACTCTAGTGGAAGAAATCAGTCATGTAATCAAGTAAATGATTGAATAACGTGGTACGTACAACAGAATTTGTACAAGATATCAAGGTAGCACAGAATCACAGAGGAGGGGGCACTGAACACCTTTGCAGGGGCAGGGAATAGGCAAAAGGAATGGAGGCTGAATTTTGAAAGGCTACAAGGGCCTTCTGCAAACAAGGAACTCCAATGAACAAAGCCAAGGTGCACGAAGTCACATCCCTGGGCCTGTTCGCAATTAGAAGTCATTCTGTTACATAGTTTTGAGGCTGGAGTACAAAATAGAGAGTAGTGGTCATTGAGATTGGAGTTTTCAGCAGGGGCAGGTCATGGCAGGGCTTTATTTAATAAGTGTTGAAGATTTGAGCTGCACTAAAGGTATGTAAACACAAGGAACAGAGCTCCCTGTTGATTTTCCTTGATAATGCCCCTGTTGTTACCTAACCCCATGGGTTTAGACTTGATTTTCTATGAAGCTATGGTATTTCAAAGAAACTGCCTGATCCTCTTCTAGACACATTTCATGCTTTTAGAAGTCACTTTTTCCTCCTAAGTACTTGTCTTACAACTTTTCAAAGCATCTACCATATGGTATTTCTCCCAAGTGAGAGATTATTATCCCTTTTTTTTTTGGGGGGGGGGGGCTGAAATGAAGTCATTTGTCCACTGGAGTGACAGCTGCAAACAGAGATGTGCTCTCCAGGGCAGCAGGCCTGCCATCTGAGCACCTTCTCTGTGACTGGCTGTCCCCTCTCAGCTGCCCATTGCTGCTTTCCTTTCCTTCCCATTATGTAAGAGCTTTTTTTTTTTTTTTTTCTACAGAGATGAGCTCTGGGTTTGTTCTGAATATTTTAGGTGTCAAACATCCTGTTTTTCTCTGAGTAATGTGACCTTGTCAATGACCCGCTGCATTTCAGAATGACATCATGGGATTAAACTGAGAATGGTTGAAGAGAAGTGGTTATGGGAGCCCAGGGACTTCTGCTTGTCTCTTTACCTTTCAGCAAGTTGTTTGGAGATGTTGAACAAGAAGTCTACAAATGAGCACTCACTTTGCAGAGAGCAGGGGGTGTAAACTATGCCCATGGACTAAATTCTGCCCACAGAGCAAATCTGATCTGAGCTGTTTTTGCAAATAAAGTTTTATTGGCACAGAGCCACATTCATTGGTTTGCATATTGTCTACAGCTGCTTTCACACTACAAAGGCAAAGTTGAGCCTATGTGACAGAGTCCATATGGCCCACAAAGCTGAAAGTATCTATTTGCCCCATTACAGGAAAAGTTTGCCAAACCCCACATTGAAGCCTTTACTGTCCCCTTAAGAAGAGAGCATGTCGGGGGGAATGGGTGGGTGGGGAGGGGGACAGAGGGGAGCAAAAAGGGGATGGATGTAATACAACAACAATAAAGTTAAAAAATATATAGAATAAATTTTTTAAAAAGAAGAGAGCATGTGACTTCAGTGGCATCTCCCATTCCCTTCCCCTCCTCTCAAACACATGGCCCAACAAAAAGTAGAGATTGAGTTTTAACAAGCATATCAGGGCTTTCATATTTATGAAATGAAATCAGAACTTTTACATATATTAACTGAGTTGCCCTTCCAAGAAGTTCCCTTGGGAGTTTGCACACTTATTCCAATGTTGCTGCTAGTGTGTGGGACATCTTGGGGCTGCTCTTTGGAGCCAAATTATGTTACACCTGGGAAAATTCACTTCACCTTCTTTTTGGATTCAAAGTAGTGCAGCCTTGTTGGGATATCTGCCTAGCAGCCATGAATGAAGTGTTGGCAACTTCTTAACATTTCAGTCTAGCACTCAGTCTATCCCAAGGAGTTGGCTGCAGGTTTTGAAGGTAGTTCCCTAAAAGGCAATCCACACATTTCTTCAGAAAAAAAGAGGTTCACCTTTCCCAACAAACTTCGAGTCAAGATTATATTTTTGGAAACGCATTTGGGGATGTTGGTGGGCATTTTCAGCATTCAGGTTATTTGATTTCTTGCAAAATGAAACACTTGGTGTGTGGCTTTCTCCTCCCTATTCAGGGACTGCTTTCATACTCCAAACACCTTTACCATCTGTCCTGCATTTCCCCATCTCTTTATAGCCACTGACAGTGGTTTTTTGCTGTGGTTTGCTGCATGGTACCCATCTGACTAAAAAGAGCATGGGCTAAGGAATGAGCGTACCCTTTGCTCAGTTCCCTTTCTCACAGCCAAGTCTGGAAGGGAAAGAGTCTTTAGGAGTTGGGATGTAACACGCTGTGGGTGGGCCCGGAATTGCTGGGAGAGCGTGGAGGCAGTGGGCACATCAACTTTTGGTGGTCACTCTTTGTCTCATGAACCACTATGTGTTCTAGTCTGCTATGGTAGAGGGGATCTGGAGTTTGGTGGTTTCTGAAAAACCAAGAAATTCCTACTTATTGTTCCACATTTCTGCTTTGTCATTTTCCTGAAGCTCATTTTGCAATGGGAACATTTCGCAGGAGCCCTGAAGCAAAAGATAACCAGTTAAACAAGTTGCTTTTTTTTTTTTTTCTTCCTTTTTTTCCCTGAAGAGCCACTGACTCCCACACAAAATGTCTATATTGCTTCACTGATTTTTGCTCGGCTGCAGTCTGTGGGGAGGTACTTAGATCCAGCTTGCATTTGTATTTCCCATTGAAGTAACTGTGCCTGCCTGATGGGGTATGACCAAGTGGATTACTAAGAAGCAAGGAAGATTAAGGCTGGAGCCACAAGTGTAAATTTGTTGCCAGTGCTCCTGGATTGGCATCCCACTGCTGCTCTCTCGGGGCTGGGCTCCTGCTTTCCACTAGACCCTTAGTTAACTTGGGGGATAGTTTTGGTTGGGAAGCACTTTTGCTCTTCTTAGATTTTTTGGCTCCAAGAACTGGAATTTAAACTTTCCTGGCTGGTGGCACAGTGGCTAAGGTGCTGGCCTGTGAACCCAAAGGTCACTGGTTCGATTCCCAGCCAGGGCACATAACCAGGTTGCAAGCCAGATCTCCTGCTGGAGGCAGGAGAAAGGCAACCATACATTGATGTTTTTCTCCCTCTCAGCCTCTCTCTTCCCCTCTCTCTAAAAATAATAAATAAAATCTTTTAAAAATTAAATAAAATAAACTTGAGCTGTTATCTAGAGCCCTGGGTGAGGGGTGGGTCCTGGTCCTGGTATGCTGGAGCCAGGTCTTTTGTGTCATGGGTCCCCAAGGAAAAGTGGGATCTTCAGGCCACTCATAGAAGGTGGTGCAGAGAGAGAATTCTGGTCATGACAGATGTGTCTGCACTACACGCTTCTTCATGAACGAGTATGTTCCTTGCACATGTGGTAATCTGGCCCCACTGGACCCTTCTGAGGGTAGGAATTGTTTTCTATTGTTTGGGCTGCACCACACAGGGTCTCTTGGACCAGAGGACACATAATGCTCTGAATTGTTTCCAACAAATGTGAAATAGCAAGCGAATGGGACTTTGGGGCATTTGGTTTTATATTTTGAGCTTACTGTCTATTCTGGTAGTACTTAATCATTAAATGTCTTTGGGTGGGAATCCTTCAAGGGTTGAATCCCACAGGACTTCCATCAATCGGGCAGCATTTGAAGGAACTTGTGCTTTGTTCACAAAATGTTTGGCATAAGAAGTCTGGACCTTGGGAGATGTCCAAACTGGCATGGCTCTCCACCAAAGCAAGAGGTGGAGGAGGGGCTGTTTGAGAGCAAGCTTTTCAGTTTGCCATTTAAAGAAAGAAATGGGGTGGCTGCAGAAATGTTTGCTGGAAAGCTGAGAACCTCGATTTTGATGCTGAACAAGGGAGAAATAATGTTGGCAAGGGCTCCATTGAGGTTCACTTCTTAGTATTCATAGGCACAAAGACCTTGATTTAGTAGGTTGGACACGTTCTTGTGGTCAGAGCTTCTGGAGTTGAAATGATGGCTTTTTGTTCTTGCTGTTGGTAGTATGGGGGAGGGGGACATGAAGGATAGAGGGAAGACAGTGGGAAGGTGGGAGGTTGAAGACAGACGTGGGACAGAGATGGAATGCAGGGACCGTTTACCAATATTCCTCTTCACTGCCCTCCAGAAAGCTGAAACTGTTCAAAAGACATCTGGGCAGCTCAGTCCTGCCCTGGGTTTCATAACTGGCCGATGGTATGCTGGTTTTCATTAGTGTTCATGTGACATCTGTGTCCCAGGCCTTACCTGTCACCAACTAACCAGACTCCAGCACCCACAGACAGTTCTGAGAAGCCACCTTCTGCCACCTCTTTCTTCAGCCACTGGGGACTATTTTTTTTCTTCTTTCCATTTTTCCTTGAAGGGCCTGCTCCATTTGGAAATTTCCCTAGTGTCTTCCTTTTGTGAATAACACAAGCAATTCATGCTGAGAGAATGTAGGCCATGACCCTTACACAGGCACTGATAACCCATGTTAGGCCCTAGCTGAGGCTTCACAGGTTCTTTATTTAGTTTACCACTTCTACTTGAGCACTGTATCTCTCCTCTGAGGGTTGCATTTGATTGATTGAATCATTCATTTATTCATTCATTGGTTCATTCATTTAACCTGGGTGCCACATCACAACGTGAAGCAAAAGTAGACAAGTTTTCTTGGAGTATACATTTTTATCAGGAAAGACAGACAATAAAGAGACCAAAAAACCCACACAAGCAAGGGAAATATCCAAGAGCAGCGAGTGTAACACAAAGAATGAAAGTAGGGTGATGTGATAGAGTGACTGGGTGCCTAGCTCAGAAAGGGTAGTCAGGGAGAGCATCCCTGAGGAGGTGACCTCTAACCTGAGATCTGAAGGATAAGTAGCCAGCCTCTTAAAGAGGAGGGTGTAATTGATTTGAAGGTTGTGGGTTATTGTTAATCTGAAAAAGATGAGGGTGAGGACTATTCCAATGTAAGAATGAGCTGGTGTAAAGAACCTACTATGAGCTAGACACATGCCAGGCAGAGGGCAACAAGAGAGGAGAGGTCCATGCCTTCCAGAGCTTCTAATCTAGATGAAGAGACAGAAAATAGATAGCTACAATGCAGTTAAATCAGTGCTATAACAGGAAAAATATGTAGCGAGTTCTGGAAACACAGAGCAGAGTGATGGCTCTGAAGGCTGAATGGGAAGGTCAAAGTGGGCTTCCTGAAAGAAGTGGCTTTTAAGCTGGGGCATGAAGTGTGAGGAGAAATTAGCCAGATCACCAAGGGTGCAAGTGGAATGAGGAAAAGAATGGATGATATACCTGAAGGGCCAGTGCTTACACTGCATAAACATAGATGAGGGACCAAGAAAAGTTCACAGAGTTTGAGGAAGGTGGATGAGTCATGAGCAGGGAGACTAGAGATGCATATATGGTCATGTTCTGAATTTGGGATTTATATTCTGATGATAATGGAAGAACCATTAAATTGTGTTATGTTGAGGGGGACATAATCCAGTTTACATTTTGAAAAGACCATTGTTCTGGCAGCTAGGGGGGGAGACTGGACAGTATGTAGGGGAAGAAGAGCGGGTGCAGGAAGGTTAGTTAGGAGATGGGTCCAGTCATCCAGGTAAGAGAGAATGTTGGCCATAACCAGGGTGGTGGATGGAGATGAAGGTAAGTGGACAGATTCATGAGATATTGAGAAGGTAAGACTGCCAAGGCTTGACTAGGGGTTTGTAAGTGGGAGGTGTATGAAGGAGGGAGTCAATGGTGCCACCTAGGTTTCTGGCTTGAGCACCTGGATATGCTTTGGTGTCATTGACAGAGATGGAGGAGACAGAGTGTAAGGTTTGGTGAGGGGGATTGGAGGCAAGATGAAGCTCTCTTGTTCTGGAAGTTTTGAGTTTGAGGAGCTGTCTAGAAGGTGAAGGAGATACTGAAGACTAGAGCTCAGAAAGGAGTTCTATCAAGGGGAAAGCAGTCACTAGATATGTAGGAGTTGCGGCAGGTAAGGCTGCAGGAGCAGAGGTAATGGGAAAGAGGCAGAAAGAGAATGGAGGCAGAGAAAGGAGAGGACCACGGACTGAGCCCTGGGCCCCTCATCGCCACAGTTAGAGGTCAAGCAGAGGAAGAGGAGCAGCTAGTGAGAACACCCAGCTGAGGGAAGACTGTTTCAGAGAGGAGGGAGCTGCTGACAGGTCTAACACTGCTGCTGAGCCTTGAGGCAGAAACAATGGAATGTCTGTTGAATTGAGTACAGAAGGTCCCTGGGTGTCCTTGACCAGAGCTATTTCAGTAGAGGTGAGGGGGTGGGGAAGCCTGATTGGAGCCAGTGGAGAAAAGAATGGGATGTGAAAAGGTGAAGACAGAGCTACCAGAGGAAAGGCAACATTTTGCAAGTTGGAGGGGGCCCAAGATTGCGCTCCTCCACTGCCAAGGAACTAAGAGTGAATCCTTAATGGGCTGTGCAGGGGAAGTCATGGGGTGAATTTCTACCGTTCACTGAAAATGTAACACCCAACTCCCTCTCAAAGGAAAAAAAGGAGGGGGGCCCACACTTGACAGAAATTGAAGACTCATAGCTGGATTTCTGCACTGTGTGAAACTCGCTTCACAGAGCCTTTCATCCCTAACTAACGCAGACTCACCCTTCCCCAAATGCATCCTGTTCGCACAGTTTTCCCAAGGCTTCATAGAGGCCCCCTGTACACGGAGGAAGCAGCACACTCATGATTAAGTTCATTCTTTTTCTTTTCCTGATCATTTTCTAACTGCCTATTATTAAGTGCACTGAATGGGTCCCGAGAATAAAGCAATGGAGAAGACAAATTCCTGGGCTTTGTATTCCAGTGGAAGAGGCAGACAAGAAGATGTGAAATACCTAAGTAAATATATTTTCAGATGGTCATAAGTGCATTAAAGAAAACAATATAGAGTAATGGAATACACAGCAATTGGCAGGGGAGGACACAGAATAAAAGAAACTCATTTAACCAGGATAGCCAGAGAAGAGGTCTCTGAAGGGGAGACTTTGAACTCCAAAGAATTGCACTTGTCTCCCTCCAAATAACAGCAATAACAATGGCATGTGCTGGGGCTACCACCACAACCACAACACATGCTATTTTAATACTCACAGGGAAGAGCTTTCCACCTCCAGCCTTTCAGTTCCTTGACTTCCCTTCCCCCAATGGTCTTGTCTGTCCCCTGCCCCACCTCTGCCACTCAGTTCCATGATCCTACCTTAGACCTGATCATTACCAATTTTTCTACCAAAAATTTCAATGTCTTATTGCAAGGCTAGATAGGAGACTAGCATCTCCTATCTGTCCAGCTCACTACCATAGTGACCCCAACTATTTTTGACTCCATGAGACTTCCCATCCATTGATTCTATACATTTTCACTCTCCCTTACCCCATTGATGTCCTCTTTTCCTTCCTTACTGAGCTTACATTCTGTATTCAATCACTGTATTCACTTGCATGTACTCCAAACTTGCTGCCCTTCTTACATTTTTGTACTTCCTTTGCAAAATCTTTAACCTAGTTAAGTTCATTCACCTCTCTCCATGCTCTACCTGCAGCTGAAGTGTGGTGGAAGGAAAATACAAAACCATGATATCTGGTCTCACTTTAAATTCATGACCACTAACCACAAGTAGGTCCCTGAAGTTGCCTGGCAACCAAACGATTTCCCTAAATATTCAGTCACCAACTCCCATTGAAGACTATGTCACATTTTTTCCTCTCTCCTCAAAACTCCAGCACCTCTTGGCCTAGTTTTCACTTTCAGTGGGTGATCTAGTTTCCTATTTTATTGAGAAAATAGAAGCAATAAGAGTATAGAAAGAAAGAAAAAAAAGAATATGAAAAGAACTTTCAAAGGCTCCCACAAACAAGTCTGTTATAATGGAAGAGGGGCTTGTTTCCCATCTAAAGGCAATTCTTCCACTCCTTCATGAAATACCTGCCCCTTATCACCTACTCAAAGACATAGCTATAACAATTCTCCCCCATGTGATGTTAGCAGCTATTGCTATTACTAATCTAATGCATAGATTCCCATTGAGGGTTGCAAAGTGGTGATACTAGAATTCTGTCATTCTATCTTCACTTATTAGCTGGAAATACTATAAATAAAAATGTCCCCGCATGTACTATATGATTTTATAGTGGTACCATTTCTATAGAAAGACAGGAGGGATTCTTGACTCTTTCTCTCTATTTACCAATTTTCAAAATAATGAGTTGGATTTCTCCAGTCAAGCTTTCATCATCACCGTTCCATCTGAATGGCTTCTGTCAGGGTCATTGATGATTTTCATGATGCTAAATGCAATGATCTATCTTCAATCTAGGTTAAGACTTAGAAGCACTTGACACTATCCTATTGGAACATTTTTTTCTCTTCCAGGATAATCTACTTTCCTGTGTTTCCTTCTGCCTCACTAATGGCACTCCAGTCTCTTTTGTTGAATCCTCCTCTCTGACTCTTTTTTTTTTTTTTTAATATTTTATTTATTTCTTTTTAGAGAGAAGTTAAGGGAGGGAGAAAGAAAGGGAGAGAAACATCAATGTGAGGTTCCCTCTCACACACCCCCAACTGGGGACCTGGCCTGCAACTCAGGCATGTGCTCTAACTGGGAATCAAATCAATGGCCTTTGGGTTTGCTGGCCAGTGCTCAATCCACTGAGCCACACTAGCCAGGGCTGATTTCCTTTTTAAAAATAAAGGTATATAATTCACATACCATAAAATTTACCCTTTTATTTTATTTATTTATTTTTTTAAGCTATAAACATATTTATTTATTTATTTTAAAGTTTTTTTTTATTGTTGTTGTATTACATCCATCCCCTTTTTGCTCCCCTCTGTCCCCCTCCCCACCCACCCATTCCCCCCTAAGTCAATCCCACCTGTTGTCCATGTCCATGGTTCCTTTATACTAGGTTCTTATCTAAGCTGCTCCCCTTCTTTGCCTCTGCCTCCCCTCTCCCCTCAACCCCATTCCCCCTGATCACTGAAGGCCTATTCCTTGTATTCATATACTGGGTTCTGTTTTGCTTGTTGTTAGTTTTGCTCATTATTGTCCCGTAATGGGTGAGATCATATGATATTTGTCCTTCACTGACTGGCTTATTTCACTAAGCATAATACTCTCCAGTTCCATCCATGTTGTTGCAAAGGGTACAAGTTCCCTCTTTCTTTCTGCTATATAGAATTCCATTGTGTAAATGTACCAAAGTTTTTTGATCCAATCATCCACTGATGGGCACTTAGGCTGTTTCCAGCAAAAATTTACCCTTTTATAGTGTACAATTAAATGGTTTTTAGAATTCTCAGAGCTGCCAGTCATCACAATGTTTAAATTCCAGAACGTTATCATCACCTTAAAAAGTAAGTCCTTATCTACTAACAGTCATTCTCTATCCCTACCCCTAGCCCCTGACAACTATGAGTCTGCTCTCCATCTCTATGGGTGTGCCTGTTCTTCTCCCTGATTTCTTAACATTGGAGTGCTTCAGGGCTCAGTTTCTCCTTTTCTTTATCTTTACTTTTTGGTGATCTCATCCAGTTCCAAGCCTTTAGCTACAATCTCTATACTGATAACACCAGCATGGACCTCACCCATACATTCCAGACTTGGAACTTATTACTTCACTGTCCACCTGGATGTCTAAAAGACATCTGAAACTTAACATGGTCAAAACAAACTGATGGCCTCCCAGAATCTTCTCCACCTGTATGGTCTTCATCTCAGATCATGACAATCCCATCCTTCCAGTTGCTCAGGTCCCAAAATTTGCAGTCATTTTTGACCCCTCTCTTTCACTTACACCCCACATTTACTAAATAAGGAAATTCTGTTATGCTAAGTTCATAATATATCCAGAATCTGAACACAGCTCACAACCTCCACTGCTGTTACTTGTTGAAGCCACCATCATCTCTCACCTGGTTATTTCAATAATCTCCATGTTACCACTATTGTGCCTTCTATAGTTTTCAACACAGAAAAGGATGAAAGGAGGACTTTAAATATGTTATACTCATTGTGTATACATATATGCATAATGTATACATACACATATTATACAATAACACCTATTACATATATGGCATCTACTACATGCCAGGTACTATAGGGCTTACATGATCTAGCCCCCATTACTTCTCTCACCTCATTTCCTACTACCTTCCTCTTCATTCAGGCCATTCTACACTGGCCTCCCAGCTGTTCTGAACACTCTGTGTATGTTTCTGTTCCAGAGCTTTGAGTGTTATTCTCTGTGCTTGAAACATAGTTCCCACAGATGGCCTCATGGCTCATGACTCATGGCTCACTCATTCACTTCCTTTGGTCTTTGCTTACCTGTCATCATCTTAGGTAACCACACCATCAAAAACTGCTACCCCACATTCAATCCCAGCACTCCCTCTTCTCCTTCCCTGCTACATTTATCTCCATAGAAATTATTGCCTTTTGACAAACTACATGTTTGACTTATTTACTTTGTTTATTGTTTGTTTTTCTTCAGTAGGTTTAAGATCTGTTAGTGAAGGGATTTTGGCACCAACTGACAGACACAGATTGTGCAACTAGACCCTTTAACTTTATGACATTACCTAGTTTTCGTAACAATCCCATGAAGTTATATTATGTACATATTTTACAGATGAGGAAACTGAAGAGTTAAGTGAATTGCTCAAACTCACACATCTTGAAAGTGCTAGAACGCCAAATCAAGCCTCCATAGGGTCACAGCCTGGTTGCTCTTACCTCCTCTTGAGGTTTCTTGTCTCAAAAGAGTATATTATTCTATAGCTATCTAGCTATCTCTGGACTCTCAATGCAAACATATAAATGGGGCCAAAAAAATGACATTTATAGTTTAGAAGTTGTCCAAAAGCAAGCTGCACTTGGTGAGTTTATTTTTCTTTCATGTTTTTGCATCTTCGGAGCTATAGCCACAAAGAACAAACTTGGTTTTGCTCATACCCCAGAGATGAAGAAACTGACATATGCATCAGTGGGAAAGAACAATGTGATGGGAGTCGGAGATGAATTATTTTCTGGAGTGAATGCTGTGCACAGCAGAGGCAATTTATCATGTCATATCAGCTCTGAAATCATCTCCCTGCTGCCTGCCAGTCCATCAGAAGCTTTGCTTCAGTGGCTTCCTTAGTGTTATTTAAGCAAAAGAAATATGCTTGCTTTTAGCTTTATTTGTTTGTATTGCTTTAGTAAGAGAATGTTTTTTAATAACTTCATGTACTTTAAAGACAGTCATAGATATTTGTGACAATATTTTTGCAGCTGTATAATAAAATAAGCATTGCATTCTGGACAGGGTCAGATTGACCAACACTTGCTGGCATAGCCCTTTATATTTGATGCCAATTCTACTAAATTAGATACAGTTAAAGCAAAATCACTTTATCATGAGTATAAAGATATGATTTTCCACATAGCTGGATTTCAATTTTGGAGGAAGAAGAAGACTGTGGTTGAAGAGTATGTTTTTAAGAAGGCCATAATAAGCTGTTCTTTATGCAAATTGACAAAGGCAAGATTTTGAAATGGGTGGCCCCATAAATGGACTGAAAAATCTAGACAACATTTGGGACTGGTCTCTCCTCTGAAAACATCATACTGAGGGGTTGATATTAGCTCCATTTTACAGAGGCTCCTCAGGGAACTTGCAACAACCTTACTTTCTATTCTGGCCCATTTTTAGTTTAAAAATGTTTGGTATTTTACCTTGATAGTCATCTCTACTAACCACTTTTAAGAAATTGGAAATGGGTAGTGATGCTTGAACATAGGTGTTAGCATGTATCCTTTCTCATTATCTTTGTGACTCCACCTTCCTTCCCCTTGGTACTATACTTTACTTCTTCACATCTGGAAAGAGGCACTCACTGTACAGTAGGTGTCCTCTGAACACTGTCTAGCCCATGGTCATTCAGCAACAGCATAAACTCTTCTGTGATGGCCAACTGTTTCTTTGGCCAGGCTCTGGGCATTAGGAGGTCACTTCTTAATGAAGAACCAAAGCCATTTTCATCATCACACCTACCTGTAGGTGTAACTTGGCCCTCAGGAGCAAACAGGTATGCCCTCTTCCATATGCCAGTCTTTCCAATATTCAAAATTAAAAAAAAAAAAATCATGTCTCTTCTTAGTTGTTTGTTTCAAGCTCAGGGTTATCCCTCATTACTACTCTAAGACTTGACCTCCAGATCCTCTTAAATTTATCAAAAACTTTTGGCGAGTGTTGCATTTGGTCTCTAAATCTCATTACAGTTATAAGGAAAACAACTCCTTGGAATTTTGCTCAACATTAAAGGTTGCTGTCTTAGAAAGATAGTTCCAAGACTTTGTTTTTCTAGTTAAGAGTTCTTTCTACAACCCCATTCTGTCCTACATGATAGAATTAGGATCCAAAGAGGTTTGAAAATGATGGGTTGGAACCAACAAGATGAAATATAACAGAGACTTTTGCATCTGCCAGAGCAGCTTAAATTGCATGCACTTTTAAAATTGCCATGTCACATGGCTGACTCATGCAGAACTTGTGGTCATCTAAAGCTCCTAAGTCTTTTTCCATATTGCCAAATGATGTCTTCCTCATGCTCTGCTTTAAAATTGTTAGATATTAGACTTCCTGTCAAGATGGAGGCATAGGTAGACATCGCAGAAAGAATTATAGCTAGACTTCTAAACAAATAACACCCACAACCATCAGTAAATCAAGCTGAACGGGAAGTGCAACAACCAAGAATTTAAAGAAGCCACATTCATCCAGATGGGTAGGAGAGGCATGGAGACATGATGTAGTGTGGAGAAGCATAGGTGGCAGTGAAATGGATAGTCCCACATTCACATGTGGTGCATAAAAATCAGGAGAGGCACTGGCTGGTGGCACAATGGATAAGGTGACAGCCTGCAAACCCAAAGGTTGCTGGTTCGATTCCCAGCCAGGGCAACATAATCAGGTTGCAAGCCAGGTCTCCAGCCAGGTCCATAGCTGGAGGCAGATGAAAGGCAACCATACATTGATGTTTCTCTCCCTCTCTGCCTCTCTCCCTTCCCTCTCTATGAAAAATACTAAAAAATCTTTTAAATTAAAAAAAAAACCAGGATGGAAATCTTAGGAGTGGGTGATTCCAGCTCCAGGTCACACCACCCAGCCTGGGGTTTCAGCACTGAGAAGATAAATCTCCATAACTTCTGACTGTAAAAATCAGTGGGGGATGGGGTGGTGGAAGAAACTGCTGGATTTTCAGGAGATTCCATTTAATGGGCCCTCATAGACTTAGAAAATATGTACACCCACCCACTCTGGGACTCACCACAAAGGCAACAGCTGGAAAGGCACCAGTTGCAAATGGGAAGTGGATGAAGTGAATGGAAATGGGGCAAGTGCCAGGAAGACCTCCAAAAACCAGGCAATGGCATTGTCCCCTCTCCAAATCCTTCCCCCCCACACAGTCAGTATGTTTATTCCTGTGAGATTAGGATGACAGTTACATCATTAACAAAGTGGGGCCCTGGCTGGTGGCACAGTGGATAAGGCACCGGCCTGCAAACCCAAAGGTTGCTGGTTCAGTTCCTACCCAGGGCACATAATCAGGTTGCAAGCCAGGTCTCCAGCCAGGTCCATAGCTGGAGGCAGGTGAAAAGCAACCATACATTGATGTTTCTCTCCTTCTCTCCCTACCCCTCTCTAAAAATAATAAATAAAATATTGAAAAATCAAAAACAAAGTAGAGAAGTGGGTTGCCTCAATCTGGTGATTATCTAAGTCTCTGTCCTACACAATTTATAGGTGCCTTTTCTATAACAGGCTGTGCTACTAGGCAGGAAGTCAAAACAGCTCTAACTAATATGCAGAAACAAACACAGAAAGTCTGCCAAATTGAAGAGAAAAAAATATATAACCCAAATGAAAGAACAGAACAAAATCCCAGGAAAATGAACTCAACAAAATGGAGATTGTCAACCTATCAGATACAGAGTTCAAAACACTGGTGAACAGGGTGCTCAAAGAACTCATTGAGTATGTGAACAACATAAAGGAATAAATGAAAGTTATACTAAGTGGGATAAAGAAAAGTCTACAGGGAATCATCAGTGGAGAGGAGGAAGCCAGGATTCAAATCAATGATTTGAAACATAGGAAGAAATAAGCATTCAACCAGAACAGCAAGGAGAAAAATGATTTTAAGAAGTGAAGATAGCCCTGGCTGGTAGCACAATGGATAAGGCACTGGCCTGCGAACCCAAAGGTTGCAGGTTCGATTCCCCAGCCAGGGCACATAACAAGGTTGCAAACCAGGTCTCCAGTCAGGTCTGTGGCTGGAGGCAGGTGAAACACAACCATACATTGATGTCTCTCCCCCTCTCTGCCTCTTTCCCTTCCCCTCTCTCTAAAAATAATGAAATAAAATCTTAAATTAAAAAAAAAAGATTAAAAAAAAGAACTGAAGATAGAGCCCTGGCTGGTGGCACAATGGATAAGGAGTGGCCTATGTACCCAAAGGTCGCTGGTTCGATTCCCCAGCCAGGGCACATAACCAGATTGCAAGCCAGGTCTCCAGCCAGGTCTGTAGCTGGAGGCAGGTGAAAGGCAACCACACATTGATGTCTCTCTCCCTCTCTGCCTCTCTCCCTACCCCTCTCTCTAAAAATAATAAATAAAATATTTTAAAAAAGTGAAGATAGTATAAGAACCCTCTGGGACATCTCCAAATGTATAACATCTGAATCACAGGGGTGCCAGAAGGAGAAGAGGAAGAGGAAGAAATTGAAAACTTATTTGAAAAAATAATGAAAGAAAACTTCCCTAATTTGGTGAAGGAAATGTATGTGCAACAATGAAATATCAGAAACAGAAACTAGGGGGAAATCTCATTTATTACAACAACAAAAAATGTGACTAGGAATAAATTTAATCAAGGAGGTAAAAGATCTGTACTCCAAAAATTATAGAATGTTGAAGAAAAAAGTTAAGGAAGATACAAATAAATGGAAGCTTATACCATGTTCATGGATTGGAAGAATTAACCTCATTAAAATGTCCATACTACCCAACACAATTTATAGCTTCAATGCAATCTCAATTAAAATACCAATGACATATTTCACAGATCTAGAATAAATATTTCAAAAATTTATTTAGAACCAAAAATGATCCTGAATAGTCTCAGCAATCTTAAGAAAGAAGAACAAAGTAGGAGGAATCACAATACCTGACATCAAACTATATTATAAGGTCATTGTAATCAAAACAGTCTGTTACTGGCATAAGAACAGACATATAGATCAATGGAACAGAATAGAGAGCCCAGAAATAAACCCAGGTTTCTATGGTCAATTAATATTCAACAAAGGGCAAAGGAGCATTAAGTGGAGTAAAAATATCCTCTTCAACAAATTGTGTTGGAAGAACTGGGCAGGGATATGCAAAAAAATATGAAACTAGACCATCAACTTACATCATACATCAGAATAAACTCAAGATGAATAAAAGACTTAAATGTAAGCCACGACACCATAAAAGCCCTAGAACAAAATATAGGCAGTAAAATTTCAGATATCCCATGCAGCAATATTTTCATCGCTATGTCTCCTAAGGCAAGGGAAATAAAGGAAAGAACAAACAAATGGGACTACACCAAATGAAAAAGTTTCTGCTTAGCAAAAGAAAACATCAGCAAAAAGAAAAGGAAACTAACCATATGGGAAAATATATTTGCCAATGATACTTCAGACAAGGGTTTGATCTCCAAAATATATAAAGAACTTATAGGGGGAGCAAAATGGGGATGGATGTAATACAACAACAATAAAATTTAAAATAAAGAAGAAAAATAAAGAATAAAAAAAAAAGAACTTATATAACTCAATATCAGAGAGACAGACAGCCCAATTAAAAAATGGGCAAAGGATCTGAACAGCCACTTCAGTGAGAACTTACAGAGGGCTAATAGGCATATGAAAATATGCTCAACATCACTAGCCCCCAGAGAAATGAAAATTAAAAACCACAGTGAGATACCTCCTCACACCTGTCGGAATGGCCATCATTAACAAATAGACAAACAGCAACTGCTGGAGAGGATGTGGAGAAAAGGGAACCTTATCAAGGAACTAGTGTGGAAGAAACATGGACATGGACAACAAGTGGGATTGACTATGGGGGGAGTGGGTAGGTGGAAAGAGGATAGAGGGGAGGAAAAAGGGGATGAATGTAATACAACAACAATAAAATTAAATTTAAAAAATAAATAAATAATAAAATGTGAAAAAAGAAAAGAAAAGGGAACCCTAGTGCATTGTTGGTGGGAATGCAGACTGGTGCAGCCACTGTGGAAAACAGTATGGAATTTCTTCAAAAAATTAAAAATGGAACTGCCTTTTGACCCAGTGATTCCACTGCTAGGAATATGCCCAAAGAACCCTGAAACACTAATTCAGAAGACCCTATGTACCCTTATATTCGTAGCAGCAATATTTACAATAGCCAAGTGCTGGAAACAGCTTAAGTGCCCATCAGTGGATGAATGGATCAAAATACTGTGGCACATTTACATAATGAAATACTACATAGCAGAAAGAAAGGAGCCCTACCTTTTGCAACAGCATGGATGGAACTGGAGAGTATTGCGAGTTATTGAAACAAGGAACAGCTGACAGTGACTAGAGGGGAGAGGGAGGGGAGAGAAGGGAGGAAAGAAGGGGAAGAGTCTAGTTAAAAAACTAGTATAAATGACCCATAGACATGGACAACAGGGTGGAGATTGACTGTGGAAGAGGGGCGGGGGTGTGCGGAGCAGGGGAGAGCATGGGGGAGGGAAATGGGAGGACAACTGTAACAGAACAATTCAAAACAGAAATAAAAATAAAATAAATACAGAGAAATAAAAAAAGAAGTACAAACACAACATGGAGTTATGAGAGAGCACAGCAATATGAGAGAGTTGGGGAGTGGTGTTTAGAGGCTCATAGGTATAGAGACTCTTGGTGTCATGGTAAGGGGTCTTGATGGTATTCAAAGAATATTGGGCAAGAAAGGGGAGCAACTTAGACAAGAACCTAGTATAAAGGAACCATGGACATGGACAACAGGTGGGATTGACTTTGGGGGGAATGGGTGGGTGGGGAGGGGGACAGAGGGGAGCAAAAAGAGGATGGATATAATACAACAACAATAAAATTAAAAAATATATATTGAGAGCCATTGGGAGAATTTAAGTGAGGAGCGGTGAGGAAAATGTTACAGATTCAGAGAAAAATGCTTCCGAACTAATCATTTGTATCTTCCCTGTGAAAAACCATTTGGAAATAAAATGAAGCCTGGTGGCAGGAGACCAGTTTGACAGCTGCCGTGAATATCCAGGTAAGACATGTTATGATGGCCTAGGCCCCGGCTACTAAAAGTGTGGTCCAAGACCAGCTGCACGTGTAACACTAGGGAGTTTGTTAGACATACAAAATCTCAGGCTCTGATACACAGCTGCTGAATCAGAATCTGCATTTTAACAAGACGCTCTGGTGCCTGGTGTCCATATTAAGATTGGAGAAGCGTTGGCCACAACTAAATGGGAATGCAGAGGAAGGATATGCGATATGAGAAGATATGAGAGAGCTGTTAAGGTGGAACTGACAGGATTTAGCATCATATGTCGTGATCTGTTTTAAATTAACTTATTTCTCTCACTGCTGATGTCTTAATTTTTTCATCAATTAGACTTCCAGCTGACTGTATACTCTCCTGGATTGGGTTCACACCACGGCTGAGGACCTGGCCTTCTTTTTGGGTTTAGAGGTATCTGTAGACAGAATGTTGTTTTCTTTTCAAGAGCCCCAGCAGATGGCTCCTTGTGCCGCTCAAAATCAATAAAATGTAAAATAGGACAGTGTGGGATAATTCCACATATATATTTTTTGTTTTTGCCAAAGCAGATTTAGACTTCAGCTGTTTCAGTAATTTCTTTAAGTTCCTTCAAAGACAGCAGTTGACTTTCATTTAAAAGCACTGGAGGGGTGGGAGGAATTGAATTACCTTGAGAAGTTTTGAAAAGGAAAATGTGATCTCTTTATTCCAGTTGCAAAGGACAAAATGCATCCTTGATTTCATTGTGGATACATATTTTAAAATCAAGAGTTCATGGGTTTCTGCAACTGTTATTTAAAATATGGGGCATGGTGCGTAGCCTTACCCAGAGGATCCAGGAACTATCCCGCCTCGTGAATAATAATTTTCCCATTTTTAGAAGGACATTGACTTCACCCATGAGTCAGTGTGTTTATTCCTGTGCCATATCCTAGGATGTGCCAATCCTAGGAATTTCCCTTCATTCCTTTTTTTCTCCTATGCTCCACATCCAAGCCATAAGGACATTATATATGGTTTCTACCTCCAAAAGATCTCATATCTGCCCTCTTCTTACCACCTCCAATGTTGTGATCCAAGCCATAGCATCTTTTTGCCTACAACAACCACTTGGGCCATTCAGGGCACAGCAGCAGGAAACAAATGATATACTCAAAAGAGATTAGTCAAAGACAGTTTAATAACTATTAACTATAAACCATTTTATAAGGTATGTCCTGAAAGTATCAGCCACACAAACTGTTTTAATTATATTGACATTGGCTCGATACTTTCGGGATAGACTTCATCTATTATTACTATAAACCATTATGTATAAACTACACATAACATGAATTATATATAATGTATGTTATACAAAATATAATACAATTATATAATATATTTATGTATAATTATGTACAATATATTCACATACTACTATAGTTCAACATAATATATACATAGACTAAACATTATATATTAACTATTGACTATTACCAAGGTGTGGACAGGCTTAAAATAACAATCAAAAGATGGTGATGCACCAGGTACAAGGACCAGGAGCTGCAGGAACACAGCCAACAGCCAGGACCTGGTGGAGAAAGGAAGGAAGTGGGACAGAGGGGAATGGTAATAAGTACCCTGATCTCCTTCCGCTTTCTGATCTCTTGCCAGTGTCTCCCACTGACTAAACTCAACCAGAAATCAGCCAGTAAAGGAGTCCTGAAGATGCTGTCTCTGGGTCAACCTTCGGGATTAGAGAAGGGCAGATTATATAATGGGGTAAGAGGTAATAAAGAGGTTAAGGAGAATAGCCAACACAAAAGAATAGCCTTTTGACTGGTCATTTGGCTTCCATTTTTCCCAGTCCCCCAAATCTATTCTCCACAGAGTGATCCTTTATAATCCAAGTTGTAGCATGGGCCTGTTTCAACCTCTCCAATGGCTAATCACTGCACACAAAATAAAATCCAGGCTTCTTACCATGGCCTATATGGCCCTACATGATCTGGCTGTGACTCTTTCATACCATCTCCCATCACTTTTCCTTGCTTGTCAAACTGATTCCTATCTTAGAGTCTCTGCATTTTGTTTTCCTTCTATCTGAAACATTTTTTCCTTATCGCACTGCAGGGCTCCATAATGACCCAAACTAAAATAGTCCCTTGTCCAGGCCCTCTCCATTACATGACCTTATTTTCTTGTCTTCATGATGTCATAGGATTTCAAGGCCATCATTCAATGTTTTAGTTCCCTTTGAGATGCCTGAGTAATGATCCAAGTAGTGATATCAAGTAAGTAGGAAAATGTATGAGGTCTTTTTGTTGTTACCTTAGGCTTTGGGGCTTAATTTAAATTTAACTTTAATTTTGATTTTGTAAAAATGTATTAATTCAGTGAGTTTGGACAAGTAATCTGTAGCCAACACCCCAATCAAGACATAAAACATCTCCGTCACTTCAAAAAGTTCTTTCATGCCCCTTCCTCTCATCCAGTGGTTTGATTTCTATTCTATAGGTAGGTTTCTGTTCTTGAACTTCATGTAAATGAGATCAGATGGTATATACTCTTATGTCTGGCTTCTTTTGTTCAGCATAATATTTTTGGGATGCATTCATATTGTAATACTCCAGTGTATTAACTTACTACAGTTTGCCTTTTCTCCTGCTGATGTATATATGGTTTGGTCCTCCACCACAAGTTTCTTTTTTATTTTTTTATTCATTATTTTTAGGGAGAAGGGAAGAGAGGGAGGAAGAAAAAGAGAGAAACAAACATCAATGTATGGTTGCCTTTTACCTGTCTCCAGCTACGGACCTGGCTGGAGAACTGGCTTGCAACCTGGCTATGTGCCCTGACTGGGAATCAAACCAGCAGCCTTTGGGTTCACAGGCCAGCACCCACACTCTAAGCCACCAGCCATGGCTCGCCACAAGTTTTGACTATATGAATAAGGCTGCCATGAGAATTCTTATAGTCTTTTTGTGGACATATGCTTACATTTATTTTGGATAAACACCAAGGAATGAAATTGTTAGGTCATAAGGAAGATACATGTTTAACTTTATAAGGATCTGATAAACAGTTTGCCAAAGTGTTTTACCATTTTATATTCCCACCAGCAATATATGAGTTTTCCCATTGCTCCACATCTTTGTTAACATTTTATGGCTTCAGTTCTTTTTATTTTAGCCATTCCAAAGTGTGTGAAATAGTACTTTATTGTAGTTTTACTTTGAATTTCCCTTATAACTAATAATGTTGAGAAACTTTTCATGTGTTTATTGACCCTTTCTCTATCTTCTTTTGTAAAGTGTCTATTCCATTTTTTTTACTTTCAGATTTCTTTTTAAAAATATTTTATTGATTATGCTGTTACAGTTATCCTAATTTCTCCTCCCTTTACTCTCCTCTCCCAGCACCCCTTTCCATCCAGCAATCCCAACCCCCCTTAGTTCATGTCCATGGGTTGTGCATATAAATTCTTTGGCTTCACCCTTTCCTAGATTATTCTTAATTTTCCTCTATTTTTTAAAGTATATTTTATTGAGTATGCTGTTATAGTTGTGCCAATTTCTTTCCCCTTTACTCTTCTCTGCCCAGCACCCCCCTTCCCTCCAGCAATCCCATCCCCCTTAGTTCATGTCCATGGGTCGTGCATATAAGTTCCCTGGCTTCACCCTTTTCTACATATATTTTTCTTAACACCCCCCTGTTTATTTATTTTTTTCTTTTTTTAAAAAAAAATTTATTGTTGTTGTATTACATCCGTCCCCCCTGTTTATTTTATATCTACCAATTAGGCTTCTTTTTTAAGATTTTATTTATTATTTTTAGAGAGAGGGGAAGGGGCAGAGGCAGAGAGGAAGAGAAACATCATTGTATGGTTGCCTTACACCTGCCTCCAGTAAGGGACCTGGCTTGCAACCTGGTTATGTGCCCTGGCTGGGGAATCGAAACAGCGACCTTTGGGTTTGCAGGCTGGTGCCTTATCCACTGTGCCACCAGCCAGGGCCTCAATTATGCTTCTTAATCCCTACACCATTTCCCGCTTTCCTCCTCTTCTCCTTTCCAGCTGATAACCCTCTAAATGGTCCCCATACCTATGATTCTTATTCCTTCATTCTATTCTGGTTGTTCATTTTTTCCTTATGTTCCAAATCACTGATTTGGATCGTGTTTTCCTTTCCTTCAGCACTGGTTTTGTGTGGATTTTCCTTAATTTCACTTAGTATAGCCTTCACTTCTTCCTTTCTGTGTTTGCTGTACTCAAGTATATCTGTCAAGTGTGTAAACATCTTTATCACCAACGTTTTGAACTCTGCATCTTTTAGGTTGGCTATCTCCTCATCACTTTGTCCTCCTGCTGGAACCTTGATCTGTTCCCTCTTTTGGGTCATTCTTCTCTATCTTCTCAACCGGACAGCCTCTTGTGTTTCCCTCTGTGTCTTAGGTAGAGCTGTTGCAACTCTTACATGTAAGGGGAAGAGCCTTAAGTATTCATCAGTGAGGGACACCCATTTCACCATGTTTTTATAAGTTCTTTATAAATTTAGGATATTGACCCCTTATCAGATGTATTGGCAAATATGTTCTCCCATTCAGTGGGTTGTCTTTTCATTTTGTCATGGTTTTTTTTGCTGTGCAAAAACTTTTTAGTTTGATATAGTCCCATTTGATTATTTTTGTTTGTTTTCCTTGTCTGAGATGATATATTGAAACAATATGGCTATGAGACATGTCCAAGATTTTACAGCCTACCTTTTCTTCAAAGATTTTTATGGTTTCAAGTATTTAATCCATTACGAGTTTACTTTCTGTATGGTGTAAGAAGGTGCCCTAGTTTCACTTTTGTTTTGCACATATCTACCCAAGTTTCCTAACACCATTTATTGAATAGACTGTCTTTACCCCATAGTATAGTCTTGCCTCCTTTGTCATATATTAATTGAACATACAAGAGTGGGTTTATTTCTGGACTCTCTATTCTGTTCCATTGATCTATGTGTCTGTTTTGATTACAGTACCATGTTGTTTTGATTCCTATGGCCTTGTAGAATGGTTTGATATCAGGTAGTATAATTCCTCCAACTTGTTAGCTTTTCTCAAGATTGCTGTGACCATTCAGAGTCTTTTGTGGTTCCATATAAATTTTGGAATATTTGTTCTAATTCTTTGTAATATGCCATTGGTATTTTGATAGAAATTGCATCGAATCCATAGATTGCTTTGGGTAGTATGAACTTTTTAATGATGTCAATGCTTTCTATCCACTTATTTATACCTTTCTCAATTTCTTTCTTTAGTGTCTTAGAATCTTTGAGTGCAGATCTTTTTACATTCTTTGTTAAGTTTATTCCTAGGTATTTTGTTCTTATTTTTACATTTAATTTTAGCCCTGGCTAGTAGCACAGTGGATAAGATGCCGGCCTGCAAACCCAAAGGTCACTGGTTTGATTCTCCAGCCAGGGAACATAACCAGGTTGCAAGCCAGGTCTCCAGCCAGGTCCATAGCTGGAGGCAGGTGAAAGGCGACCGTACATTAATGTTCTCTCCCTCTCTGCTTCTCTCCCTTCTTCTCTCTCTGGAAATAATAAATTTTAACAAATCTTTTAAAAATAGAACATTCATCTAAATTAATTAATTATTTTATTTTATTTTATTGTTGTTGTATTACATTCATCCCATTTCCACCCCCTCCCCCACTGCTCTCCCTTTCCCCACCCTCCCCATCCCACCCCGCAGTCAATCCCACATGCTGTCCATGTTCATGGGTCATCCATGCTAGTCCCTTGACGAAACTGTTCCCCTTCTTTGCTTCCTGCTCTTCTCTGCACACTGAAAGTCTGTTCCTTGTATTCATGTTTCTGGTTCTGTTTTGCTTGTTTGTTTGTTTTGTTCATTAGTCTCCTGTACTGGGTGAGATCATATGGCATTTGTCTTTTACCGACTGGCTTATTTCACTAAGCATAATACTCTCCAGTTCCATCTATGCTGTCATGAAAAGTAAGAGTTCCTTCTTTCTTTCTGCTATGTAGTATTCCATTGTGTAAATGTACCAAAGCTTTTGATCCATTCATCCACTGATGGGCACTTAGGCTGTTTTCAGCACTCGGCAATTGTAAATAGTACTGCTATGAACATAGGGGTACACAGGTTCTTCTGAATTGGTGTTTCAGGGTTCTTCAGATATAATCCTAGCAGTGAAATCAATGGGTCAAAAGGCAGTTCCAGCCCTGGCTGGTGACACAGTGGATAAGGCACCGGCCTGTGAACTTAAAGGTCACTGGTTTGATTCCCAGCCAGGGGAACATAACTAGGTTGCAAACCAGGTCTTCAGCCAGGTCCGTAGCTGGAGGTGGTGAAAGGTATCCATGCATTGATGTTTCTCTCCCTTTTTTTCCTCTCTCCCTCCCCCTCTCTCTGAAAAATAATAAATACAATCTTTTTTTAAAAGGCAGTTCCATTTTTAGTTTTTTTTTTTAGGAAATTCCATACTATTTTCCATAGTGGCTGCACCAGTCTGCATTCCCACCAACAGTGCACCAGGGTTCCCTTTTCTTCACATCCTCACCAGCACTTGTTGTTTGTTGATTTGTTAATGATTGCCATTCTGACAGGTATGAGGTGGTATCTCATTGTAGTTTTTTGTTTTTTAAGATTGTATTTATTATTTGTAGAGATAGAGGGGAAGGGAGAGAGGCAGAAAGGGAGAGAGACATCAGTGTATGGTTGCCTTTCACCTGCCTCCAGCTACAGACCTGGCTGGAGACCTGGCTTGCAACCTGGTTACATGCCCTGGCTGGGGAATCGAACCAGCGACTTTTGGGTTTGCAGGCTGGAGCCTTATCCACTGTGCGACCAGCCAGGGTTTCTATGTAGAGTCTTTATCTAGTTTTGGAATAAAGATAATGCTGGCCTCATGAAATAAGTATGGAAGTCTTCCTTCTTCTCAAATTTTTTTTTTTTTTGGAATTGAGACGGATTGGTGTTAGTTCTTTGAACATTTGATAAAATTCACCAGTGAAATCAGCTGATCCAGAACGTTTGTTTGTTGGGAGGTATTTATTTATTTATATTACTGCTTCAATGTGGGTGTAATCTGTCTATTTGGATTCTCTGATTCAGTTTTAGAAGATCGTATGTTTCTAGGAATTTATCTATTTCATCCAGATTGTGTGATTTGTTGTCATACAGTTGTTCATAATATTTTATTAGAATTCTTTTATTTCTGTGGTATCAGAAATACAAATTCCCCTTAATTTCTGATTTTATTTATTTGGATCCTCTCCCTTTTTTCTCAATGAGTCTGATTAATGTTTTATTAAACTTTTTGTCTTCTCCAAAAACAAGCTCTTGTATTCATTGACCTTTTGTATCTTTTTTTAGGCTCTATTTCATTGATTTTTGCTCTGATATCGATCATTTCCTTACTTCTACTCACTTTGGGCTTTTTTTAAAAAAGATTTTGTTCATTATTTTTAGAGAGAAAGGCAGGGAGGGAAGACGAAAGGGAGAGAAACATCAATGTATGGTTGCCTTTCACCTGCCTCCAGCTAGAGACCTGGCTGGAGACCTGGCTTGCAACCTGATTATATGCCCTGACTGGAAATTGAACCAGTGACCCTGGGGTTTGCAGGCCCGCACCAGTTCACTGAATCACACCAGCCAGGGTCTGGGCTTTTTTGTTGTTGTTCTTTTTCAAGTTCCTTTAAGTGTAAATTTAGGTTGTTTGAAATGTTTCCAGTTTTTTAGGTAGCCCTGTAATGCTGTGAATTTCCCTCTTAGGACTGCTTTCGTTGTGTCTCATAGATTTTGAGTTGTTGTGTTCTCATTTTCACTTGCTTCAACATATGTTTTTTATTTATTTCTTGATTTTATTGTTAACCTATTCATTGTTTAGTAACATGTTGTTTAGGCTTTATGTCTTTGTGTGCTTTTTGGTTTTTTTCTTGTTATTGATTCTAGTTTCATACCAATATGGTCAAGGAAGATGCTTGATACGATTTCAGTCTTCTTAAATTTATAGAGACTTGTCTTGTGCCCTTTTCAGGTATTATTTTATTTACTCTTTGCATAAGTAAAAGAGGGGGATCCAGCAAAAGACACTGAAGAAACCTGAAGAAACCAAGATGTAGAATATCACAGAAATCAAGAAAATAGATTATCTTAAGGAAGAATGACTGACTTCTAGATATTGCTGAGAGGCTAAATAATGAAATGACTGAACAATGTTCCTTCAATTTTCCAACATAGAAGTTGGCTGCCTCTGCGAGAGTAATTTCAGTATATTAGTGAGTCTGGACAACAGATTGGGGTGATTTGAAGTGTGGATGGGAGCTGAAGAGAACAAAGCCATGTAAGTGGATAAATTTTTAGAGAAGCTGGCTGTTAAGGGGGCAGAAAAAGTAGAGTATCAGATGGAGAGAGATGTAGGATTTAACAGAGGAATGTTCATGCCCCAGTGTGCCTGCCACACTGTCTTTTCTAATAGTTCACCCAAGCTTGCTTCTATCCATACTGTTCTTTCCACATGCAAAATTATTTCTTCACCCATCACCATCAAATAAGATCTTATCCTTCAGATATATCTTATGAATAAAGTATTAAAGCTCAGTCAATAGTAATGCACCGATAGAGGAAATTGGGTGAGAATGAACAAGAACTTTCAGTATTATATTTGTAGTGCTTCTGTAAATCTAAAGTATTCTAAAATAAAAAGCTTGTTTCAGCCCTGGCTGGTGTGGCTCAGTGGACTGAGCACTGGCCTGTAGACTAAAGGGTCACTGGTTTCATTTCTAGTCCCTAGTTGCATTGCAAGCCAGGCTCTCAGTTGGAGGCCTTGCGAGAGGCAACCAATAGTTGTTTTTCTCCTCTTTCTTCCTCACGTTCCTTCTCTTTGAAAATAAATAAAATCTTTTAAAAATAAAATGAAAAGCTTATTTCAAAAAAATTCATCTTAAGTGTCCCCTTCTCAGTGAGGACTTTATTCAGTCAAAATAAAGTTAGCCACTTTCTTCATCATGTCCCTAGATACCCTGTACACACTTCTACTAGAGTACTCAGCACATGAATTAATTGTAATACAATTGGTTTGTTTGTCCTGTCTTCCCCACTGGGCTATGCCTTCCTCCAGCACAGAGAGCAAGTCTTTCCCATTTTTGCTAATTTTCCAACTTGAAAACTTCCATTGTAAAGAGGTAACTGGTTATACAGGTTTGGTTAGCTTGTGAAAATCCACCAATCTCTACACTTATGCTCAACAAAAAGTTTTTTTGATGCACAAAAAAATAAAATAAAAAACTTTCCAAACCCTATTGTTTTTCAGGTTAAAATCCAATTACTGAAAACCTGCTATATTCCTAGCACTATGCTAGGTTCTTAGATGACCCCTGTCTCCTCGTCTTTCTCCAACTCTTTAGGTTGGCTAGAATCTGAAGAGATCATAAACATGTCCTACTTCTAGGACTGTGGTTTCCAAAATGGTCAAATCCTTGCTTGGCTCTGTAGGATATGTTACAAAAGGTTAAAAAGTGCTGCATAAACCACACAGATGAATTTCCAAATGTTTTGGACTGCATGTTATACTTCTATTAATATAGTCTGGAAAATCACAAGGTATTTTGCAATAGTATTTCATATTCTGCTTATGAACAATTATCTATACATTCCTGTTGGATCACATTCCATTAACCAACAGTAGCAAAGGCCTGAGAAACTGATTTCTGGACCAATGTCATGGAATGTTCTACATACTTATTTTTTAAAGATTTTATTTATTATTCTCAGAGATAGGGGAAGGGAGAGAGGCAGAGAGGGAGAAAGACATCAATGTATGGTTGCCTTTCACTTGCCTCCAGCTACAGACCTGGCTGGAGACCTGGCTTGCACCCTGGTTATGTGCCCTGACTGGGGGATTGAACCAGCGACCTTTAGGTACATACTTTTTTAAGGATCCAAATAATTTTTTTGTATGTTTCACCAAAAATAAAGAAGCAAACATCTTAGTTCTTTATTTATAGCATTGGAGTGCATTGTTCACACTTAATCTGTATTTAGCAATCCGAAATGAGGCCTTAAGGGTTTTTGAATGTCTGGAGCTCTTTCACATTTCCGGACTTCAATTGAGTGAGATGAACACACTACAAGCGTAGCCATCTGTAAACAGGGAAAATCAACCCCTATTAAGCAATTAGAATCAGAATGTGGTTTGTATAACAATCTAGTTTTAAAGTCTAATCCTGTTGAAATGTCTGACTTTAGCTAAATTGTTCAATTCCCCTTTTCCTTAGGCTCTCCAGATTATCAAGTGG
Organism: Noctilio leporinus; assembly: GCA_004026585.1. Taxonomy (NCBI): domain Eukaryota; kingdom Metazoa; phylum Chordata; class Mammalia; order Chiroptera; family Noctilionidae; genus Noctilio; species Noctilio leporinus. The sequence continues at coordinate 75,907 of PVIW01005411.1, forward strand.
AACTAATACTATGATTTTTAAGATTAGTAGTAATTAGAGAGAATATGCTAACAATTACAGAGCTGTTTGCTAAGAGGAAGTATAATTACTCCTATGAATCACTTTATCCGAAAAAAAGATGATTCTGTCATCTAATTACAAAACCTTCCTAGGTGTTCTTTTAGAAGTCTTTAAGAAAACATAGGGGCATAGGAAATTGTACACTTAAAAGAGGTGAATTTTGTGGTGTGTAAATGATGCTTCAATAAAGCTGCTCTTTAAAAAGACATAGGTCAATTTGAGGACAATGTTCCAAATCTAAGAGGACTCGCATGAGAAATGAAAAAAACTACACTTACACGGAACAAAACTATGGTTTATCTTGTTGGCCCTGAGCAAGAGGAGGCTCCTGGTGGCTAACTGGGCTCAAATTTAAAAGCAGAGCTTAGCACCAATTTATAAATAGGGGTCTCTCACCCAAGCCACACTTCAGGGAGAAAACTGCACTAAGCTGCCTGCCTCCTGCACTGAACTGCCTGCCTGCCTGCACTCTGTTCCTGCCACCTGAACCAGTCCTTATAAAATTCCTGGAACTGAATTTTAATCAATAGGACTGAAACTTGCCCTGCCTAACCAGAGCTATGCAGCTATCTCCTCATCAGCAGCTTCATCACCCATCAGAGTGGCTCCATTCTGACCAATCAGGACAAGTGCCTTTTGGACCAATTGAACAGCAAAACTTTGGAGACCTACTTTGCATGAGGATGGACCAATCAGGAGCTGGGACTTCCCTCTATACATCAATTCCCTGGGGAGCCCATTTCTTCTTTCCACTGGAAACTGAAAATTGAGTTGGAGCTGGAGCTGAGACATCAAAGGCATCTTAACAGAGCAGAGCAGCGCAGACACGAACAGAGCAGAGCAGAGCAGGTAGAGTGGAGTAGAGCAGGTGGAGTGCACTGGAGCAACGTAGAGCAGGTAGACCAGATGAGAGCAGGGCAGAGCAGACCAGACTGGATAAGCAAGAAGCAGACATGGCTGGCTAGCCAGAGAGACACCTACCTGAGGCCTGCCTCACAGCCCTGCTGTCTCCTAACGGAGCGGTAACTATTGGCAGCCATGCTGTCTTACAATTGAGCTGTTTTTATTGGATAAAATTTCCTTTTTCACTGCATCCAAAATTGGGGATTCCTATTGGCATTGAATTGGTGCCAACGACCGTTGATTGGCAATACTATAGGCAATATGAGCTTGGTCTTGTTTCCTTCTTTTCTTTGTCCACCAGGCATCCCATCTCTAGGTTGATAATCTGTTTGGTAGCATTTTATTTATTTATTTAAAGATTGTATTTATTATTTCCAGAGAGCAGGGAAAGGAGAATGGCAGAAAGGGAGAGAAACATCAATGTATGGTTGCCTTTCACCTGCCTCCAGCTATGGACCTGGCAGGAGACCTGGCTTGCAGCCTGGTTATGTGCCCTGGCTGGGAACTGAACCAATGACCTTTGGGTTTGCAGGCTGGCACCTATCCACTGAGCCACCAGCCGGGGCCTGTTTGGTAGCATTTTAGCATACTGTGGGGTTTTTTTTAAAGATTTTATTTATCATTTTAGAGAGAGGGGAAGGGAGAGAGGGAGAGAGACATCAATGTATGTTTGCCTTTCACCTGCTTCCAGCTACGGACCTGGCTGGAGACCTGGCTTGCAAACTGGTTATGTGCTCTGGCTGGGGAATCAAACCAGCAACCTTTGGGTTGGCAAGTCAGTGCCTTATCCACTGTGCCACCAGCCAGGGCAGCATGCTGTTTTAACTTTACTTTTGGTTTCATTTTTTTCCTAACTATATTTTTCCTTGGTCGTGAGCTTTATCTATTGATTACTTTTTTATCATCTTACATTACATGAATTTATGTGACCCACTTCACATCCTCTTTGGAAGTAGGGACTATGTAACTGACCAAATAACCACCTGAGTTACTTATTAACAGAGGAAGGCAATAATGAATATTACTCCGTGTTGAAAACATCATTCCTGCTAACCATTTTTAGAGAAAGTTAAGAGGGAATGAACTCAAGCTCCACTTGGCCTTACCAGGTTACTTTCCCACAATAATCTATGAGAATAGGTCTGCATATAGCCACTGTGCTCAAATATTCAGTAGGATATCTGTGAAATAATTAAAGCCAAAGCTAATATATTATGCTTTCAGACATGTCACATTTCAGATATTTCACCTGCATCAATCTGCCTAATGAAAGTTTACAGAGAAAGAGTCAGTCTGGAACAGAAGATCAAGAAAGAGTAGAGTATAAGGAGTACTCCTGAAAACCGGAATTATCTTCTAGAGGGTGGGCCCCTCGCAATATAGGTTTCCTCTGTTAGGTGACAGTTCTAGGAACCCATCTGTATCAGAGTACCAGCTAGTGGTATTGTAAGAAGCTGCATTCAGCTTCAGTGAATTTTTTTAAAAGACTCTTTCAACATTTGCCCATTTCATGATGGGGGATTTATGCACACCCCTGACCACACCTTGCTGCGTGTTCAGCAGTTTTTGAACAAAAATGGCATGACCCTGGTGCCCCACCCTCCCTATTCACACGATCCCTCCTGAGCAATTTTGTTTTTGTTTTCCTGAATGAAAAAGTACTCAAAAAGAAATATTTTGCTGATGCGGTAGAGGTGAAACAAATAATAGCGGAAGCACTAAAAGGCATCAAAGTAGACTTTTTGAGCAATGGAAAAAACATTTCAATAGGTGTATTGCATCAAAGCATTTGAAAATAAGTGAGGTTTATAAACATGTAAAGAAATACAATATTTATAAATAAATTCCATTTTGGGGGTCCCTTTTCTTATAAGCAACTTATTCATTTTCTCAGTGCACTTAGAATAAGAACCCCACTCTTCCCTGTGGACTAGATCTGGCCCTTGTTTGTTTCTCCACCCTCATTTCCTTCTAATCTGTCTTTTGTTCACTAGGCCACCCTGGCCTCCTTTCTGGAAATGACCCGTATTTTCCCATCTTAGAGACTTTAGTTTTTCTGTCCCCACTGCTTGCAATGTTCTTTCCCCAGCTCTTGGCCTGGCTAGTTATCTCCCACCCAGAAGGCCTCAGCTGAAATTGCACTTCCTGGGAGAGGCTTTCTCTGACCACCATTTTTTCCTTTGTTGCTTTCTTTTATCATAACGCACAGTTAGGTTAATTTTTTTGTCTACTTGTTTTTAGCCTGTCTCCCTCACTGGACTTAAAGCTTCTCAGGGCAAGGCTGTCTTATTCACATGAAAGATGCCGAACCTTCATAGTAGTCTTCTTCCCTCCAGTGACTTTTACCATACCCCCCTGTTTATTTCCATCATAGTTCTACTCAACCTGAAATGTTCTCTCCTTGTTTTCTTGTTTATGGTCTCTCCCTGTGAGTACCACAAGGGCAGAGAAGAGGTCTGCATTATTCACTTCTGTATCTCAGTGCCCAGCACAGGGCCTTGACACTGGATAAATGATAGAGCCTTCATGTTTGTGTTTAGAACAAAACATCACAGTCACCTCTTTCTGAGTAAACACTGCCTGCTTGTAACTGTCCAGTTTAGAATTGCCATGGTGTTGGCTGCTGATTCCAAAGGTGTTTTAGTCTGTTTGAGCTGGCATAACAAATTACCACAAGCTGGGTGGCTTACGAACAACAGAAACTCACTTCTTCCAGTTCTGGAGGCTGGAAATCCAAGGTCAACATGCCGACAGATTGAGTGTCTGGTGAGAATCCTCTTCCTGGTTCATAGAGAGTCTTCTAGCTGTGTCCTCATATGGCAGCAGGGATGGGAGAGCTCTTTGCAGTTACTTTTATGAGGCACTAATCACATTCATGAGGGCTTCACTGCCATGATCTAGTCACCTCCTGAAGTTCTCACCATCTAATATCATCATATTGGGGATTAGGATTTAAACATACAAATTGTGGAGGGGAAGACACAGAAATTCAGTGTATAGCAAAAGGAGGAAGAAACGAGAGAGGATCTTTCCTATCCCTGTTCTGCACTGAAATCACGAAGGGCTTAGCACAACTTTAGAATGGTATCATAGGAATGCTAAAGTACATAAGCACATGTTTAGAGATTGGACAATTATTTGTGTTACTTAGCAGCTGCATTGTTAAGAAACATTTTACGCCTTGTGTGCACTGTGACAGTGCAAAGTCTCTCTCTCTTTCTCTCTCTCTCTCTCTCTCTCTCTCTCTCTCCCTCTCTCTAGCATTCTCCCAATTCTTAATTTCAAATTACACTTTTTCACATTACAAAAGTAGCAATGAAACCAAACCCTATAATACAAGCTACACTGACAAAGTTAGAAATTCCAGAGGTTAACAGAAATTAACAGTGTTAACTGCTACAAGTTGGAGCAAACGGCAAAGGTCCCACATTTTGAAGGAGATGTTTTTTGAGTTGGAACAGCCATGGAAAGTTATGGCGGACAGAACCTGGGTGGAGATATTGAGAACTCAACAAGAGTAAGTAGGGAGAGAGAAAGCAAGTGCAATCCCTCCCTTGCACCCCGCTGACACTAACATGATTCTGCTTTTCCTCCTCTGCATCTATCTTCCTGCCTTGGTAAGTTGTTTTCCTGCAATTAACCAATATGTTTTATTTTATAGATAAAATATCATGCCATACTCAAAAAGAAAGACTCTAAACTGGAATGTTTAGGGATTTGAAACCACTACACATACGTGAAATAATTTTTTAAACATTTATTTATTATTTTTAGAGAGAGGGGAAGGGAGAGAGGCAGAGGGGGAGAGAGACACCAATGTATGGATGCCTTTCACCTGCCTCCAGCTACGGACCTGGCTGGAGACCTGGCTTGCAACCTGGTTACGTGCCCTGGTTGGGAATCGAACCAGTGACCTTTGGGTTCGCAGGCCGGTGGCTTATCCATTGAGCCACCAGCCAGGGCTCGAAATAATTTAAGCTATAACTTGCCTTACAATTTCTGAAATGGTGGGGGTTTATATAGAAACCAGCCTTGCTTGTGTGTTTTTTTACCACTACCGTAGAACTTCTGTTTAAAAGTTAAAGCTTCAGAGTTCCAAGATGGTTCAAGAAGCGAGCCTGCAGACAAAATACACACTGTTGTTTTCATCTAGGGGATAGCCAACATCTCTTTCTTATTTTCTAATATATTGATGCACAACTCCATTGGCCCTGCTTGTAGACAGTTGTATAACCTGGTCTAATCCTTCTCAGGTGCTTAGCCTCTTGAACTACTTCTTTCTCAAATTCCAACTAAGAAAAAATAATTCCAACTAAGCCTGTGGGGATTCTATACAAAATTCTGTTCAAGCACCTTGTTTGAAAATATCCTATTGTGGTTTTTCAAGTCTGCATTTGATCGGGGTCTATTTGCTAAAGATAAGAGAATGGAATCTTGGAAACCCCAAAGCTCTTAGGTCCAAATACAATAAAGCTCATCCACCATCCACCCTACCCCTTTACCTGGGAATACACACATCAGCATTACAGATCTTGTCTGTGCTCCTGGAGTGAGCTGTTGTGGTGTTTCTCATAAGATTAAGTGAGTTTCATTCTATTCTACCTCTTCTTGGGAAAGGAGAGATAAGAGTAGAATGGCTATTGTTTTGTTGCCATCTCAGAAAGCTTTCATTTTATAAATGAGCATCACCTTAGCAATTAGAAAGAATGCAATTTGGCCTTACAAAAATGTGTCAAGATTTGTACATTCATTTACTCAACAAATATTTATCAAGCTTCTGTGTGTGCCAGGCACTATGATAGATGCTGGGGATACAGCAGTGAACAAAATAGGCAAGGTCCCTACTCTGAACATATTCTAACAAGACTCCAGAAAAATGTCTTTGTGAACATAAGTTGAATAAACTTGGTTTGAACATTTCTTGTCTGACTAGCCTAGTTCAGACCCTTATTATCTTAGTAATATTGCACTATCCTTTCAATTACGTTTCAACCCTCTGCAGGTCAACCTTCACAGAACATCCAGAGTTAGCTTCTGTATAATTGTATAATTGAAAATTTGTACTAAAATATGAATATTATAAAACAAGAATTCAGAATCAAATATCACAAACCACAGTACCCCTACCCACCTTTTTCTACACCATAATTCTGCTCCACAGAAGCAGCCACTTACATACTTTTACCTGTTTCTTCCAGTAATAATGACCAGCTTTCTTAACAGTATGATTTTAGTGGTTTCCTAGAATCATCAGTTTCAGACATTACCTATTGACTTCTTGTTAGGTGAAAAAAAATCACCAAATAGATGAAGATCTAACAATCTTACACTGTATAGTTGTATTGAAATTATAGTTTAAAATAAGTGTTTACACTATTATAACTATGTTAATAACTGTTTATTGTGGAGTCAGCTAGTATATTATATTTTCTTTCTTGTAGTATATTTTCCCTGGAACTTCCAATTACCTTTTTCTTTCACCTTAACCTGCTATTCACATACCCCAAATCCTTTATCTTCTTCATTTAGATATTCCATTAAATACTCATTTTTCCCCAGAAATCACCTTTCTAGGATCTCCTGTCTTCCTGCCCCAATCTGTTGCACAGCTGTCATGCTGAAACTTCCCCACACCACTCTCTTAGGACCAAGTTTCCTGAATCCCATTTCTTCTTTAGTCTTGTTTTATTCCTTTATTTTGCTAGTGTATCCTCTAGTAGTTTTTAAGAAAGAAGCATGAAAGATGTTTCTAATCCCTTGCATTTATTTTATTGAATTCACTGTCCCATTTTTTTAATCAAACTTTTTTGGCATTGCTTAATTATCTTCTAGCATTTAGTGCTGCCCTTGTGAAGCCCATACTGTCCTGATTCTCCTTTGCATCACATGTGACTGGTTTCCCAGCAGGTTTGAGAGTTTTCCTGTAATCCTTATTGTTCTAACATTTCAAACTCTTCTATCTGTGCCTGGTGTTTTCAGGTCATGAGATTCTAGCTCATGTGCTCAGGTCCCTCACTTGAGAATGAGACGTAGTAGGCACTCTGTGATTCAGGGTAAGGGTGAGAGTGGGGTGGAGGTAGGTTGAGGTGTCAAGGGTATTTGCATAAGCACAGTTCTGATCATGTAACTAACTCCCTTGCTCAAAAGCCTTTGTGTTTCTCTTTTGCCCAGGGAGTCAAATCCACACTCTAGCATGGTACTTAATGTCCTTCAGGGTATGGCCTAACCTACCTGTCCTGCCTTAGAAGGTAACTATCCCCCCCTCCCCCAGTTTCTTTACCTTCAGGCAAACTGAGGTAGCTAACATTTTCTAAAGGCAATTGGTGCTTTTCACTTTCACTGTTTCTGCTGTGCATTGCTATCCCATCCCGCCCTCAAGCCAACACACAAGCCTAGAATGCTGTTCTCATTGAATTGTATTTGTCAAAATCCCAAGGCCCTTCATTGCCCCAAATGGCAACTCCCCCATTAAAAATAGATCTTATCCTCATCATAACCTTTGGTACCTTTTTCAGTTCAGTCTTCACTTACTTTCTGTACTTTAGTCATTGATGCACAGGTACTATATTGAAAGCTTTTTGAGGCAGTTCTGATTAAGTGTAGTGTTTGGAGCCATCCAAAGGAACCGAGCACAGTGGATGGCATATAGTAGATACTCTATCAATGTTTGTAAACTAAATAAGTCTGCTATTTGTGTAAATGTGGACCAATACCATCACATTTTAATAGCTTTATTTAGATATAATTCACATACCAGACAATCCACCCATTTAAAGTATACAGTTCAATGGATTTTAATGTATTCATAGAATCGTGAAACAGTCACCACAATCAGTTTTAGAATATTTTCATTATCCCAAAAGGAAACTCAGTAGCCATTAACAGACATGCCCCATTTCCCTCCAGACTCCCAGTGCTAGGAAAACACCTACATTCTGTCTCAATAGATAAGCCTCTTTTGTATGCAAAAGGAGCCATAAATGTATGATTTTCACAACTGATTTCTTTTATTTCACATGTTTTCAAGGTTAATCCATATTATAGCGTGTATCAGTACATCACTCTTTTTCACTGAAAAATAATGTTCCAATGTATGAATTTTATTTATCTATTCATTAGTTTAGTTTGTTTCCACTTTTTGGCTATTATGAATAATGTTGCTACAAATATTATTTTTTGGAGGACAAATGTGTTCATTTCTCTTCATACATTAAAATCCATACTATACTTAGGGATAAAATAGATGACATATTTATTGACTTCATGTTTAAATTTTTTTTAGCATTTTTACTTTTATTTTTCAATTGTAGTTTACATTCAATATTATTTTGTGTTATTTACATATGTACAGCATAGTGGTTAGTTAATTAAATACTTTACAAAGTGGTCCCCCTGATATTTCAAGTACTTGCCTGGCACTGTGCACAGTTATTACAAAATTATAGACTATATTCTCTATGCTGTACTTTACACCCCCAAAACATTTTGTGATTATCAATTTGTACTTCTTAATCCCTTCACTCTTTTTAATCCAGACCCTCAAACTCCTGTCCCTCTGGCAACTGTCAGTTTGATCTCTGTATTTATGAGACTGTCTCTATTTGGTTGGCCAAAAGGTTAGGAATATTTTCCATAAGATGGCTCTAGTAGTGCTTAGTCGTCTTTAATTTCATTCAAAACAATTGTCTTCAATTGTATCATGACAGCTGTCATATCAGTGTGCATTTAAAGAACTTTTCAAAGTTGGTGAATTTTTGAGCAGCCATTTTAATATGGAAGATGGAAGACAATAAGTAACATTTTCAGAATACTATGCTTTATTATTTCAACAAAGGTAAAACCTCAACTGAAGTGCAGAGAAAGATTTGTGCAGTGTATGGAGAAATTGCCATGACTGATCAAACATGTCATAAGTGGGTTGCAAAGTTTCAGGCTGGAGATTTCTTGCTGGATGATACTCCATGTTTGGGTAGACCAGTTGAAGTTGAAAGAGAGCAAATCAAGACATTAATTGAGAACAATCAATGTTATACCACTCGGGAAATAACGAACATACTAAAAATATGCAAATCATGTTGAAAATCATTTACACCAGCTTGGTTATGTTCATCGCTTTGATATTTGGGTTCCACATAAGTTAAGCAAAACAAAACAAAACAAAAACAAAAAGCAAAAAGCAAAAAAATCATTCTTGACTATTTCCTCATGCAATTCTCTACTTAAACGTAATGAAAATGTTTTGTTTTTTAAACAAATTGTGACAGATGATGAAAAGTGGATACTTTACACCCTGGCTGGTGATTGAGTGCTGGCCTGAGAACTGCTGGTTTGATTTCCCAGTCAGGGCGCATGACTGGGTGGCAGGCCAGATCCCCAGCTGGGGCCATGCAAGAGGCCACTGATCCATGTATCTCTCGCACATCGATGTTTTGGCTCCTTCTCTTTCTTCTTCCTTTCCCCTATCTCTAAAAATATATAAATAAAATATTTTTAAAACGTGGATACTTTACAATATGGAATGGAAGAGACTGTGAGGCAAGTGAGATGAATCAATATCAACCACACCAAATTCTGGTCTTCATCTAAGGAAGGTGATGTTGTGTACATGGTGGGATTGGAAGGAAGTCTTCTGTTGTGAGGTCCTTTGGAAAACCAAATGATTAATTGCAACAAGTACTGCTCCCAATTAGACCAACTTAAAGTATCACTTGACAAAAGCATCCAGAATTCAGTCAACAGAAAATGCATTAGCTTCCATCAGGATAATGAAAGACAACATATTTCTTTGATCACCAGGCAAAAACTGCTACAGTTTGGCTGGAAGTTCTGATTCACCCACCGTATTCATAGGCATTGCACCTTTGGATTTCCATTTATTTCAGTCTTTAAAAAATTCTCTTAGTGGGAACAATTTCAATTTCCTGGAAGACTGCAAAAAAAAACCTGTAGTTCTTTGCTCAAAAAGATAAGTTTCAGGAAGATGAAATTATGAAGGTGCCTAAAAGATGGCAGAAAGTAGTGGAACAAAACAGTAACTATGCTGTTCAATAAAGTTATTGGTGAAAGTAAAAAATGTGTGTTTTACTTTTTTAAATATAATTTTATTGTTGTTGTATTACATCCATCCCCTTTTTACTCCCTTCTGTCCCCTCCCCCGCCCACCCACTCCCCAACAAAGTCAATCCCACTTGTTGTCCATGTCCATGGTTCTTCCATGCTAGGTCCTTGACTAAACTGCTCCCCTCCTTTGCCTCCTCCTCCCCCCTCTCCCCTCCCCCCTGCCCACTAAAGGTCTATTCATTGTATTCATGTATCTGGTTCTGTTTTCTTTTACTTTTACTTAAAAAGAGAACAACATGGACAACAGGTGGGATTGACTTTGGGGGGAAAGAGTGGGTGGGGAGGGGGACAGAGGGGAGCAAAAAAGGGATGGATGTAATACAACAACAATAAAATTAAAAGAAAAAAAAAAGAACAAACCTTTTGGTCAACCTAATAATTTATTTATTTTGCTCTTTAGATTTAACATATAAGTGAAATTATATGGTATTTGTCTTTTTCTAACTTCTTTCACTTAGCATAATATTCTCTAAGTCCATCCATGCTGTTTCAAATAGTAAGATTTCATTCTTTTTATTGCCAAGTAATATTTCATTGTATATATATTCCATTGCTTTTTTTATCCACTTGTCTGTTGATGGGCACTTGGGTTGCATCCATATCTTGGCTATTGCAAATAATGCTGCAATGAACACAGGGGTGCATATAATCTTTTAAATTCATGTTTAGGGTTTCCTCAGATATACACCCATAAGTAGAATTGCTGGATCATAAAGCAGTTCCATTTTAATTTTTTTGAGAAACCTTCATACTCTTTTCCATAGTGACCACACCAATCTGCAGTCCCACCAACAGTGCACAAGAGTTCCCTTTTCTCCACATCTTTGCCAGCACTTGTTGTTTGTTAATTTATTTATGATAGCCTTTCTGGCATTTGTGAGATGGTTTCTCATTGTGGTTTTAATTTACATTTCTCATGATTAGTGACATTGAGCATTTTTTCATATGTCTATTGGCCATTTGTATGTTCTCTGGAGAACCTCTGTTCAGGACCTCTTCCCATTTTTTTAGTTGGATTGTTTGGGCTTTTCTTAGTGTTCAGTAGTATGAGTTCTTTATAAATTTTGAATATTAACTCCTTATGGAATATATAATTGGAAAATATCTTCTTCCATTCATTAGGTTATCTTTAAGTTCTGTTGAGGCTTCCTTTGCTGTGCAAAAACTTTTTAGTTTATTTTTTATTTAGTTTCCCTTGTGCTGCTGGGACTATACCTGAAGAATCTTGAAACACCAATTCAGAAAAGCCTGTGCATCCCTATGTTCATAGCAGTGCTATTTACAATAGCCAAGTGCTAAAAACCACCTAAGTGCCCTTCGGTGGATGAATGGATCAAAAAATTGTGGTACATTTACACAATGGAGTTCTATGCAGCAGAAAGAAGGAACTCCTACCATTTGCGATTGCATGGATGGAACTGGAGAGTTATCGTGCTTAGTGAAATAAGCCAGGCAGCAAAAGATAAATACCATATGTTCTTATTTAACACAAGAGACTAATGAACAAAACAAGCAGATTAGCAGAAAGGAACAAGAGACATGGGGGAAAAAAAGGAGCATAATGATGGTGACGGGGGGGGAAAGGGAGAAGAGGGAAATCAGGGGAAGGGTTCAGTTGAGGAGCTAATGTCAAAGGCCCATGGAGATGGACAACAAGATGGGGGTTGATTGCAGGAGAGGGGACAGGGAGGGTGGGGCAGGGGAGAGCAATGAGGGAGAAAATGAAACAACAATGATAAAATTAATTTAAAAATTTCCTTCCTTTTTAAGGCTGAATACTATTCCACATTATGTATATGCTACATTTTATTTACCCATTCATCTATCAATGGACATTTGGTTGTTTCTACCTTTTGGCTATTGTGAGTAATGCTGCTATGAACATCTGTGTAAAAATGTCTCTTTGAGAGCCCTGCTTTCAATACTTTAGAATATACTATACTCAGAAGTGAAATTGGTGGATTATATGGTAATTCTATATTTATTTTTTTGAGGAATTGCCATACTGTTTTCTGTAGTGGTTACATCATTTTACATGTCCATCAATGATGTACAAGGTTTACAATTTCTCCACATCTTTCTCCAACATTTGTCATTTTCTTTTTAAAAAATGAATTTTATTTATTCCAGTTTTATTGAGATATAATTCATATATAACATTGTATTAGTTTAAGGTGTACTACATAATTGTTTGATAAGTGCACACATCGCACAATGATTACCATAATACATTTAGCTAATATCCATTACCTCACATAGCTACAGTCTTTTCCTTGTAAGGAGAATTTTGAAGACCTACTCTCTCATTGTGGTTTTGACTTGCATTTTACTAATTAATGACTTTGAGCATTTTTCATGTTCCTAATGGTCATTTGCATGCCTTCTTTGGAGAAATATCTATTCATTTGTGTTTTTAATTGGGTTATATTTTTATTATTGAGTTGTAAGTGTCCTTTATGTATTTGGTATACAAGTATCTCCCCAGATACATGATTTGCAAATGCTTTCTTATATTTTGTGGGCTGTTTTTTCACATTTTTGATGATGTCCTTTTGAAGCACAAGTTGTTAGTTTTAAAAAGTCTAATTTATCTTTCTTTTTTGTGTGTGCCTTATGCCTTATCTGAGAAGGTTTTGCCTAACCCAAAGTCACCAAATTTACTTCTATCTTTATCTTCCAAGAGTTTTATAGTTTATGCTTACAATTTGGTCTTTGATCTATTTTGAGTTAATATTTGTATATGATATGAAGTAGGGGTCCAACTTCATCATTTTGCATGTGGTATCCAGTTGTCCCAGCACCATTCGTCAAAAAGGCTATTCTTTTCCTATTGAATGGTCTTGGCACCCTTGTTGAAAATCAATTGATCATAGATGCATGAGTTGATTTCTTAACCCTCAATTCTATTCCATTGTCTTATATCTCTATCTTTATGCCAGTACCACACTGCTTTGATTGCTGTAGTTTTGTAGCAAGTTTTGATATTGGGAAGTATGAGTCTTCCAATTTTATTCTTTTTCAATATCATTTTGGCTATTTGGAACCTGTTGTGAATCCATATGAATTTGAGAATGGGCTTTTCCATTTCTAAAAAAAAAAAAAAAAAAAAAAAAAAGGCCCTGCCTGGTGGCTCCGTGGATAGGCACCAGCCTGCAAACCCAAAAGTCACTGGTTTGATTCCCAGTCAGGGCACATGACCAGGTTGCAAGCCAAGTCTCCAGCTAAGTCCGTAGCTGGAGGCAGGTGAAAGGCAACCATACATTGATGTTTATCTCTCTTTCTTCCTCCCTCTCTGTCCTTCTCACTAGAAATAACGGATAAAATCTTTAAAAAAAAAAAAAAAAGGTTGCTGAAATTTTTATAGGGATTACATTGAATTTGTAGATCAGTTGGGAAGTACTACCATCTTAAATTTTGTTGCCATATTAAATCTTCTGCTCAATGAAAGTGGAATGTCAGTTAATTTATTTAGATATTTTAAAAATGTCTTTGTATAATTAAAAGTGGATCTGCCTTTTGACCCAGCAATCCCACTTCTGGGAATAAATCCAAAGGAACCCAAAACACTAACTCAAAAGAACATAAGCAGGCCTATGTTCATTGCAGCATTATTTACAATTGCCAAGATATGGAAGCAGCCCAAGTGTCCATCAGTAGATGAGTGGATAAAACAGCTATGGGACACAATGGGATACTACTTGGTTATAAAAACGAAGAAAAGTTTTACCCTTTGCAACAGTATGGATAGACCTGGAGAACATTATGTTAAGTGAAATAACCCAGCCATAGAAAGACAAATACTATATGACTTCACTCATATGTGGAATCAAAGAACAAACTGAGCTAACAAGGAAATGGGGACAGACTCATAGAGAATAGGATGGCAGCTGGTAGGGGGGAGGTTAGAAGGTGGAGAGATTGAGCAAGAAGGAAAAAGGACTGATGGACATGGACAACAGTGTGGTGATTGCTGGGGGAGGTGGGTATAAGGGGACTAAATGGTTATGGAAAAATATAATAAAGATTAAAAACCAAAAGTTGTTCATACTTTTAAGTTGTTTTCAGGGGTCCCAATGTTTTACAATGGCCTTCACAGTAGTAAAGCTTAAAATTTATCCTATTAGTATGTTTTGGTAATGTGGAAACAATTGACTTCACTAATGAATTTAATATTATAAAAATGTCAAGCCAACCCCATCCTATCTGAGAAAAATGAATATGAAACTGCTTACTGTGTTTCTTCCAGAGACTTGCCTGCTAATAGTGAAAGTATTTAATGTTCTTCTCAGATGACTGGGTATTTCTATAGTATACTTATTTTTCTAGAGGACATGGAAAATTCCTGGGTGTCAATATTAATCTTCTACTTCCTTTAATGAACTGAAAATCAGATCCAGTGTGATGAGATTTTTCTCAAAGACCAAGATAGGACTCATCTGTTAAAGTTCTGGATGAATTTTAATTGAATGAATTTGCACTAGACAACTTCACACCAATCCCTCACCTACAGAGGTTAATCTGCCTATTTCTTCTCCACCCAGGCCTTAAAACATCACAACTAGCATACTTACCTCTCTTTAGATTGCTGGTTCCCCTTGTTCTGTGCTTAATTAAATAGTGAACAACTTTATCAAAACATCTAATATATTGGTCAGAGCTCAAGTACACAGTGAATATTAATTTATTTTACTTAAAACAATGTCTTTTTTATCTTAAGAAAAGCTTTATATGCTAATAAGGATTTTTAAATGTTTACCCAGATTTTGTGTCAACTTTCAAAAATAAATTTCATAGACTGGAGGCATTTGAGAAGTTGGAAGGAACCTTAGAAAGCTAGGGCAGGGATCTGTGAGCCAAGTTCAGCCTGTAGACATGTTTTATTTGGCCCCTGTGTATTTTAAAACTATTTAGATTAGTTGCCAACATTGAAAAATCAGGCAGTTTCACATAAAAATCTGGATTTCAGGCTTATCCTGAATAAAATGGGTAAACCGAGCCATGTCAGGCCCACACTGCTGTATGGCACATATGGGACAAGGCATGCTCTCGTTTGTCAAGTTCCTCCCTCTGTGACCCACCTGGCCCTGGGGGCCCTTTGTGTCTGTGACTCCTGAGCTAATTCAATCCACTCCTGAAATTTGGAGAAATCATTACTGCTGAAAATTAGTCCATAGCTAATTAGTTATCAATTTCTCAATTTGTTTGGATTCAAATGCCAAAAGTATAATAGATAAAGGTAGGAAAGGGCTAATTAGTCTAAATGCTCAAAGGATCTTCTGGCTTGGATGGTGTATCTGTTGATGTATTTAAGCTTTTAAAATATAATTAGCTGACAAAGGCATTAAGAGAGTCAGAGCTAAATAAAGATTTAGCCCTGGTTCTTTAGATCACATCTAAAAGCAATAAAATGTGTTCTGAATAGTTTTTTAAAACCTATCTCTCAGTTTGACTCTCATCTCCTCTTTAAAATTTTCTTTCACTTCTCTCCTCTTCTTCTGAACCCTTATTATTTTATTTATGTATCTGGGTAACAAGTTAGCACTTAATCATTCATTTATTCAATAAATATTTATTTGATCCTTGTTAGATGCCAAGTACTATTTTAGGCACTTTGGATAAGACAGAAAATAAGAGACAAAAT
Organism: Noctilio leporinus; assembly: GCA_004026585.1. Lineage (NCBI taxonomy): Eukaryota > Metazoa > Chordata > Mammalia > Chiroptera > Noctilionidae > Noctilio > Noctilio leporinus. Next base: position 91,631 of record PVIW01005411.1, read on the forward strand.
CCCTTGTGCAGCTTCTATTCTAGGGGCAGAAAGAGACAATAAGTAGATAAACAAGACCAGTTCTGCCGGTTATAGGAACTAGGAAGATATAAAAACAGGATAATGTGACAGTGACCTGGAATTGGGTGCTATTTATATAGGGTGATTAGAGAAGAATACTTGATGACAAGGAACCAGCCATATGAAGGTATGCAGGAAGATTGTTTTAGGCAAAGAGAAAAGCAAGCTCAACGGCCCTAAAGTGGACATAAGCTTACTGTGTTCAGCCAGTGTAGTTGGAGCACAGGAAAAGAAGAGAAGGCTTGCAGGAGTTGAGATGGGGAAGGAAGGTAAGGGCCAGGCATGCAGGGCCTTGTGGGTTGTAAATCAAGACAAGATGTTCAAATTTTATTCAGCTTTCAACTGCATTGACCATTATATTGGCCATGCCTTATATTTCTTTATTTTTCAAAAGATTTTATTTATTATTTTTAGAGAGAGGCAGAGAGGGAGAGAGACATCAAGGTATGGTTGCCTTTCACCTGTGTCCAGCTACAGACCTGACTGGAGACCTGGCTTGCGACCTGGTTATGTTCCCTGGCTGGGGAATCGAACCAGCAACCTTTGGGTTCACAGGCCGGCACCTTATCTTATATTTCTTTTGAGTCTTGCATATCAGACTGTAGAGCACTAAAGATGTCAGTAATAAGTGAATAAATACTTATTAACCAACTGATTATTGGGTTAGGGACCCGTGACAATCTCTTAAAAACAGACTGTCACTAGGAGAGCCTGGTACGGTAGTGTTAAGAATGCTCCATTTATCGCCCTGGATGGTAGCATAGTGGATAAGGCGCCAGCCTGCAAACCCAAAGGTCGCAGGTTTGATTCCCAGTCAGGGCACATAACCAGGTTGCAAACCAGGTCTCCACTCAGGTCTGTGGCTGGAGAAAGGTGAAACGCAACCGTACATTGATGTCTCTCTCCCTCTCTGCCTCTCTTCCTTCCCCTCTTTGTAAAAATAATGAAATAAAATCTTAAAAAAAAAAAAAAGCCCTGGCTGGTAGCACAGTGGATAAGGCGCCGGCCTGCGAACCCAAAGGTCGCAGGTTCGATTCCCCAGCCAGGGCACATAACAAGGTTGCAAACTAGGTCTCCAGTCAGGTCTGTGGCTGGAGGCAGGTGAAAAGCAACCATACATTGATGTCTGTCTCCCTCTCTGCCTCTCTCTCTTCCCTTCTTTCTAAAAATAATAAATAAAATCTTAAAAAAAAAAGAATGCTCCATTTACAACAGATAATTTCCCTAGGATAACACAGGGAAGTAGAGGTATGCATGAGGAGTTCTTTAGTCTGCATCTTGTACAATGTCATGATAACTCTGCAATACCTCTATGGAAAAGAGAGCAAACCTGCAACTCAGAGTGCCAAATGAGAAAGAAGAAGCTGTAATTGGATGCCATCAGTGTCGGTCCTCTGCGTCTGAATGATAAAAACAGGTCTCCTCAAAGACCAAGAGCAGAGATCAGGTGGGGCTCAAGTGTTTGGCTGTGGACAAGCCTCTTCTTGTCTGGCCTTCAAAGGACTGCAGTTGTGTGTGTGTGTGTGTGTGTGTAGGGGGTTGGTTTCTGGAATCTGCTCAGTCATTTGAAATAGTTCAGAAATTTAGACAAACGTCCCAACAGAGGTCAAAGAAATCAATGGTGGTCGTATATGATTGTTATTAAATAGTATCTTGAATAAAAAGTAAAGGGGTTCCACTGACAACTGCTTCTGGCTGCATTCTCTGCGTTCTGAACCTTTTATTCACTGACTTATTAAAAGTGACAAGGAGGAAGGGGACAGAAGGGAGGGAAAAGGGAATGGAAGTAATACAACAACAATAAAGTTAAATTTTAAAAAAAGTGACAAGAAGGGAATCTTGCTGCTCTACGATCAAAACTTTCAAACAATTAAGTAAGTCAATGGCAAATCATGATCCAACATCTCTAAGTATATATTTGCAAGAGTAGGGAACACATATATATGAAAGGAAGTCTAGCTATGTAACATAGAGGAGTTAGAGTGCCTGGGCTGGAATATCAGTAACCCCTGTTCGTAACTATGCCCCTTGGCAAGTTGCTTAACTTCTCTGAAACTTACTTTCTCTTCTACAAAAGGGCATTATCTCATCTTAACCAGCGTTATTGTGAGGATTCAATGAGACTATGCATGTAAATCTCTTGAAACGATGGTTGGCAGCCAGTGATCAACAAACATTAACTATTTTTACTTAGTTCCTGGGTTGTTTTAAAAAGCAGAAAGAGAGCCCTGGCTGGTGGCACAGTGGATAAGGTGCTGGCCTGCGAACTCAAAGGTAGCTGGTTTGATTCCCCAGCCAGGGCACATAACCAGGTTGCAAGCCAGGTGTCCAGCCAAGTATATGGCTGGAGGCAGGTGAAAGGCAACAATACATTAATTTTTCTCCCTCTCTACCTTTCTCCCTTCCCCTCCCTCTACAAATAATAAAATCTTTTTAAAACAATTTTTTAAAAAAGCACAAAGAGGGCTCTGGCTGGTGGCACAGTGGATAAGGTGCCAGCCTGTGAACCCAAAGGTCGCTGGTTCAATTCCCAGCGAGGGCACATAACCAGTTTGTGGGCCAGGTCTCCAGCCAGGTCCATGACTGGAGGCAGGTGAAAGGCAACCACACATTGATATCTTTCTCCCTCTCTGTCTCTCTCCTTCCCCCTTTTTCTCCTTCCCCCTCTCTCTAAAGATAATAAATTTAAAAAATCTTTTTAAAAAGCACAAAGAATTAAGGCAGTCAACATTTACATTGAATTAGCAGTAATTAACAATGCACTATCTGAGCTAAGAAATTTGAAGGGTTGGGCAGAAAAGAAACAGTGACTCCTTAAGCTAATGGTAATTTCAGTTGCTGTCTTCTACTTTGAGGCTATCTTCATAATGAGCTTTTAAATTTAAAATTTTTTCTTCAGTTACACCTGACATACAATATTATATTAGTTTCAGGTGTACAACATAGTGATTAGACATTTATATAACTTAGGAAGTGATCCTCCCGATAAGTATAGTACCCTTCTGACACCATACATAGTTTTTACAATATTGTTGATTGTTGTCCCACTGCTGCACTTGATAGAGAAGCCCCACTTACTCAATTCCCAAATATAGACCTGATCTCAACTGAGACTGGTTCTCACTTCTCAAACATTCCAGTCTAGAAAAAAGTCAAGAATTCATTTGCCTCTATTTTTACTCAATTTTGCTGGTCATTAATCCACAAACAACATAAAGTATATAGCTCTTCAGAATTCAACTGCTGTTAATGTTCAGTTGACTCTAAGTTCAGTTTAGACCCAGGCTGAGAGGAGCTATGCATATTCATACTGTCAGGGCAGCCTTGCTTGGAGAAATTACACCCAGAGGCCACTGTGGAATCAAGCCATGAGTTTATTGGGGGAAGGAAAGTGGGGAACAGGAAAAATGGGGAGTGGCAAAGGAAGAGACTTTAAGATAAATCATCTTTGACTTGCCATCACCGGGTTGGGGTTTTTATCCTAGTGCCTATGTGCAGTTAACACAGGTAACACTTCATAAGAAAATTAGTTCATTAACCAAAAGTCCATTAGCCAGAAAGAGCTAAGTGGGATTATCTACTGGGCCATCTGCTTTATTATCACCTCACCAGGGACCTCTGGACCAGCTAACTTCATTAACTCATTCCCAGGAGTTTCCCCACCGGTTTCATTGTCACATTCTGGCCAGGCTAAGTATGTAAACATTGACTATTATAGTTTTAACTAAAGTCCAGGTACGATCAAAGTCCAAAGGTATGTGCTGCCTCCATGTTAGCTGCCCCCACATCCTGACACATACCATAACCATATATGGTAGAAGTCTGCATGTGGTAATCTGGAATAAGAATATAATTACATTGACATGATTTAGCCCCAAACAGAAGAAACTTCCCAAACCTAAGTGGGGTCTACCTCAGTGGGTGTCTCTGACTTCCCTCAGCTCTCATAATTCTCTACAAGAAACATGAGCTTATGATGTGTGTGATTGCATATTTAAAAAGCTTTATAATTATCACTGGCTTTCAGTTCTAGAATAACAGAAAAATGGTTCAATATTACATTTAAATATTCTGAAAATGTATGCACTTTTATTTTGAATTGCTTTTTCTTCAATGATATTATTTGCACCTAGACAGTGAACAACTGAAAAATTAATGGATGGAAAGTAAAAGCTCTTATCAAACACCATGTCCACTGCTATATTTAGCAAATGAACTAATAGAAAAAGCTGCTGCAGAATTAGTCAGCACATCAGCCTGCTAAATATCAGAGCAGAGGAGGCCTTTTGTCTCAGCATTGAACCAGAGACTGAAAATGCATCTAATTTTAGCATTTCCAGAGGTGGATAAAAAGATGTGAAACACAATAATCAGGAAAAAATGTCACACACAGCCTAAGTACACATTCATCAGAGGAGACACGATGGGAGGGTGGCAGCATAAGTAAGAGGTCTGCCTGAAAACCAGAATTAATCACCAGCGAAGTATTTAAAATAATTTACCATTAAAAAGGCCAAGACTCTCATCTACACAAGAGGTCCAAGGGAGTAATACAAACTATTGAGTAGGTGGCAGGGTTTTTTATTTTTTAAGAAGCAGTTTCAGGTGATCTGCCTTAGCATTTAAGGGTGCCGGGGTATCATCAGTGCAATTGAAGGGAAGGATTAAAGTAATAAAGGAAAATCTGTTTTTTTCAGGGTGAGTTTTTATTTTCTATAGAAAAACTTCTTTTATTTTTATTGATTGATTTTAGGAAGGAATGGGGAAAGAGGGAAGGGGGAGGGAGGAGAGGGAGAGGGAAAGAGAGATTCGTTGTTTCACTTGGCTATGCATTCATTGTTTGAATCTTGCTTGTGCCCTAACCAGGGATCAAACCTGCAACCCCGCTGTTTCGAGTGATGCTCTAATCAGCTAAACTACCCCGCTAGAGCAGCTTCTTTTAAATAGTGATATCCAGGTATAGGTGGTGGGAGGAGGAAGTTGGTGAGATGGGTACTCCTTCAAGGGAGCCTAGCAATTCTAATATATTTTAAAGGCTTTTTATTGGATTATGAAGGCAGAGTATGCATTCTTAATAAACAAAGTGTAAAGGGAAAGAACTGTGAGCTTTGATTACCTATGATAATTTTAAAAATTTATTTTGATGGCTCAACACCCTGGACATCATGTGCCTTCTGATGTGATGAACTGAGGAGAGAACATCAGTTATGGCGTATTCCTGCCAAAATGTAAAGAGAAAAATCCTAGGAAAATTCTAGAGAAAAACTGACCTGGACTCTTCAAAATGTCACTATCATAAAAGCAAAAATGACTGAGAAATTATTCTAGATCAAATCAGACTAAAGAGATACGACATGCAATGCTTAATTCTTGATTAAATTCTGGATTAAAAAACAGCTATAAACAATATTATGGAACAACTGGGGAAATTTGGTTATGGATGCAAATCCAACGATACTATTATATCAATCTTAAATTTCCCAGGTGTGATAATTATACAGTAGTTGTGTAGGCTTACACCCTACTTTTTAGGCAATTCATGTTGAAGTATTTAGGAGTAAAGTATGTTATTTGCAGCTACAACAATCAAATAGTTAAGACAGATAAATAGACACATGTACAAACATATAAAGCAAATGTGCATAAATATTAATAATTGATGAATCTAGGTGAAAGGTATATGGGATTTCATTATACTGTTCTTTCAATTTTTCTAAAGGTTTGAAATATTTCAAAAATAAATTTGAGGAAAACAAACAAAAATACAAACAAGAACTTTAAAATTTCAAGAGATTAAAGGAAAATGAGCATAAATAAAAATTAATAATAGGCCCTGGCTGGTGGTATAGTGGATAAGGCACAGACCTGCAAACTCAGAGGTTGCTGGTTCGATTCCCCAGCCAGGACACATAACCAGGTTGCAAGCCAGGTCTCTAGCCAGGCCCATAGCTGGAGGCAGGTGAAAGGCCACCATACATTGATGTCTCGCTCTCCTTCTCTGCCTCTCTCCCTTCCTCTCTTTCTAAACATAATAATATAAAATCTTTTTTTTAAGATTTTATTTCATCATCTCTAGAAAGAGGGGAAGGGAGAGAGGCAGAGAGGGAGAGAGACATCAATGTATGGCTGTGTTTCACCTGCCTCCAGACACAGACATGACTGGAGACCTGGCTTGCAACCTGGTTATGTGCCCTGGCTGGGGAATCGAACCTGCGACCTTTGGGTTCGCAGGCCGGCGCATTAACCACTGTGCTACCAGCCAGGGCAAATCTTAAGAAAATAACTTAAAATTTTAATAATAGATTAAAGAATCAGAACATGCACTGAAAAATCAATAAAAAAACAAGAAAGCAACAAATTGGATGAAGAATATAAAGACAATACAACAAAACAAAAAGATGTTTCTTTGAAAATATCAACAAAATTGAAAGCTTTAGTTAGACTGACCAAGGGAAAAATAGAAAAAACTCAAATTACTAAAATCAGAAATGAAATAAAGTACATAACTACTGACCTTTAAGACATTAAAAGGATTATAAGTGAATACTATGAACAAATATATGCCAACAACTTAGATGAAACAAACAAACAAAAAATCTACTAAGACACAAACTCCTGAAACTGAATTAAACACAAAGGAAACCCAAATAAAACTAATATAACAGATAAAGAAATTTAATGAGTAATTTTTCATTTTCACACAAAGAAAACCCCAGGACCAGATGGCTTCACTGGTGAATGTTATCAAACACATAAAGAAGAATTAAAAGCAATTCTTTATAAACTCTTTCAAATATATCAGAGAATAAAACCCTTCCTAACTCATTCTATAAGGCCAGTATTACCCTGATACCAGAGCCAAATGGAGACATCACAAGAAAATAAAATCATACACTAATATCTCTGATGAATGCAGATGCAAAAATCCTCAACAAAATGCTGGTAAACCCAATCCAGCAACATATGAAAAAATATGATACACATAATCAAATGAGATTTATCCCAGGAATTCAAGGTTAATTTAACAAAAGAAGAGCAATTAATGTAATATGATAAATCAATAGAATCTATAGAATTGATAGAGAATATTATATTAATAGAATAAAAGACACATGATCATATCAGTACCCTAGAGAAAGCATTTGAGAAGATTCAACATCCTTTCATGATAAAAATCACTGAACATGCTAGCAATAGAGAGGATCTTCCTCTTTTAAAAAAAGCCACAGCTAACATTATACTTAATGATGAAATCCTGAAAGCTTTCCTGCTAATATCAGGTACAGGACAAGGATGTTCATTCTTATCACTTCTACTGAACATTGTACTGGAGCTCATAGCCAGTGTAATCAGGCAATAATAATAATAATAATAATAAAAGAAATAAAAGGAAACCAGATTAAAAAGAAAGAAGTATAACTATCACTACATGCAGATAACATGATTTGTGTATGAAAGAGCCTATAAAACTCACACATGAAAAAACCCTATTAGAACTAGTAAATGAGGTCAACAAAGTTTCAGGGTACAAGATGAATATGTAAAAATCATTTCTAGTTCTACACACTGGTGATGAACAATCCAATGGTGAAATTAAGAAAACAATTCCATTTATAACAGCATCACAATACTCAGGAATAAATTTAACAAAAAGCATAAAAATCTATACTTTCAAAAACTATTAAATATTGTTTAAAGAAGGCTTAGCCCTGGCTGGTGTGGCTTAGTGGACTGAGCACCAATGTGTTAACCAAAAGGTCATTGGTTCAATTCCCAGTCAGGGCACATGCCTGAGTTGCAGGTCAGGTCCCCAGTTAGGTACACATGTGAGAGACAATCAATTGACATTTCTCTCCCTCTTTTCCTCCCACCCTTCCACTCTCTCTAAAAATAAATGAAAAATCTTCAAAAATTTTAAAGAAGGCTCAAATAAATGAAAAGTCACCCATTGTTCATCTATTAAAATACTTAATTTGTGAAGATGGCAATACTTTCTAAATTGATCTACAAATTTAATGCAATCCTTATCAAAATCCCAGCTGGCTTCTTTTTAATGTAGAAACTGACAAACATCATTAGTCATCAGGGAAATACAAATCAAAACTACAATGAGATAACAGTTCATATACACCATTATGGCTATATTCAAAAAGACAGACAAAAGCAAGTGTTGGTGAGAATGTGGAGAAATTGGAACCTTCATACATTCCTATTGGAAGTGTAAAATGGTACAGCTGCTTGGAAACAGTTTGGCAGTTTCCCAAAAGTTAAACATAGAGTTACCATTTGATTCAGCGATTCCACTCCTACGTATGCATCCAAGAGAATGGAAAAAATATGCCCATGCAAAAAACTTGTGCACAAATATTCACAGCAGCATTATTCATAACAGTCCAAAGGAGGAAACAACACAAATGCCCTTCACCTGATGAATGGATAAACAAAATGAAATGGACAAACAAAATATCCATACAATAACCTATTCAGCAGTATAAATAACAGAGATGCTCATTTCATTGGAGTAAATGATATAAAAAGAATCTATAATTTCTAAAATGGCAAGGAGAGAAGGGCAATAAATAAAGCCATGATGTAGAGTCAAACAGATAAAAATAAGTTGCAGAATGATGTATATTAATGGTCCCACTAATGTACATAAACATAAAATCATAAAAGAAAACTAGCTCATAACAGTGGTCAACTCAGGAGAGAGAAGGGGGTAGGACAGAAGGCACTGGCCAACATTAAATATTTATCTATAATACTTAATTTCTCACTTTATAATAAAAAAAGGCTTGAAGTAAATACAAATGATTAACAGCTGTTAATTCTGAATGGTGGGAATATGAGTGTTTATTATATTATTCTTTGTACTTTTCTTTTTAAAATTGTCTGAAAGTTAAAAAAACAAAACAGGAAAATGTCCTGAATTAGATTTTCAGCTAATTTTTATTGATTTCATGTGTAATCCTGGCCAAGTCATAACCTTTATTTAATGGACTTTTTAGACTGAAAAAAAAAAAAAAAGATTAGCAATTGTACTTGTGTAAAAATGGGTACATCAAGATGGAAAGGTGGGAAGGGAATCTAATATTTGCTGAATACCTATTATATGTGCTAGGTGATTTACATGTGATAAGTAATTTAATTGTATCCTTATATTAATGGTGGTGATTTAGAGAATGCCAATTCCAAATTGCAGGTGTGGAAACTGGGATGAGGTCAATTAAGTCAAACTAGGTTGCAGATATCATTGGGGATACATAAGAATGGCTAGGAGTCAGTGGGCACATTCAGCTGTAAAGAAATCAATTTCTAGATTCTCAATTTCCTAAAATTGATCTCCTGAGAACACTGAGTCTCTTGCAGGTGGGGTCTCCTTCCCTACCTCCTCTTTCTAGGGTGAGGTGGGGGTAGGGCAGAAATCTCTGCGTTCCAAACAAAGGGACCAGCCAGCCAAAATAAGAGTGATGGTATGGAAAAAAATGAACGACCCTAGTCACTGCTTAACAAGACCTTCTGCTTTTCTTTCAAGAAAATTGCTGAAGGATCCAATGAAATTGCCAGCTGATAAATTATTAAAATTAATTTCTCATAATCACAATCAAATTTTTGATACACAACTTGGAAGAAACACAAAGAATTATGTGACAATGCTGTGAGAAAAAATTTTCATTTCTTTCTACCTATTTCTGTGAACAAGGCTTCTCAGCATTTACATTTTTCAAATAAACATAAATCAAAATAGAATCAATACCAAAACCTGTCTCATTCTAGCAATAAGTAATATTTATCCACAAGTGCATGGACACCTCATCCATGTTTAAGAGATAGTTCCAAAACATTTTTACATCACGTATATAATTAATTTTCAAATTTTATAAAATATTTAAGTTATTTTTTAAGTCTGTGCTAAAGATAATTCTATCCAGAAAACTTTAAATATATATTTTATCTATTTATTTTTAGAGAGAGGGGAAGGGAAGGGAGGGAGAAAAAGAGGATGAGAAGCATCAATGTGAGAGGAAAACATCAACAGTTGCCTCTCTTAAGTGTCCCAACCAGGAACTGAACCCACACCCCAGGCATGTGCCCTGACTGAGAATTAAACAAGTGGCCTCTTGCTTTGAGGGCTGGTACCCAACCTGCTGAGCCACACCGGTCAGGGCTCCAAAAATCTTTTAAAAATAAATGGAGTCTTATGGTGATAGAACATTTTAAAAATTATTTTTTAATTGCTATGGCTATTGGTGGCAATGTAAACTGGTTCAGACACTATAAAAAATAGTATGGAGGTTCCTCAAAAAATTAAAAATAGAACTACCATAGGACCCAGCACTCCCACTTCTGGATATTAATCCAAAGAAACACAAAACACTAATTCAAAAAATATATATATGCCCTCCTATTTTTAGTGTAGCATTCATTATTTACAATAGCCAAGATATGGAAACAACCTAAATGTCCTTTTGCAGGTGAATGGATAAAGATGTGAAATATGTGCCCTGACAGGTGTGGCTCAGTTGCCTGGGCATCATCCTGCAAAGTGAAACATCTCTGGTTCGATTCCTAGTCAGGGAGCATGCCTAACTTTTGGGGGTTTGGTCCCTGGGTTGGGGCAAATATGAGAGGCAATGGATTGATTTTCTCTCCCTCTCTTTCTCCCTCCCTCCCCCTCTCTCTAGAAAAAAAAAAAAAAGTGAGATACATATACACATTAAAAAGAATAAAATCTTGCCATTTGCAAAAATAATGGATGGACCTTGAGGACTTTATGCTAACAGAAGTCAGTCAGACCAAGAAAGACACAAATCTTGTGATCCTTCATATGTCGAATCTAAAAATATAAATAAATAAAAACCGAGCTTGTAGATACAGAGACTAGATTGGTGGTTATCAGAAGCAGGGGCTGGTTGGGAGAAATATGTTAAGGGGGTCAAAGTTAAGAAAACAACTTCAATTTGTGTTCATACTTTTGTACATAGAGATACATACATAGGGAGATCAAAAAGCAGACCTAGGTATAAAATATATTACAAATTCTGTGGGAGAATTGGAGTGGAGATGAGTTTAAGGAGAAAAAGGAATGGTGTAAAATTTCCAATTGTTAAAGATAAATTAATCATGTGTTTTTAAAATAGCTGATGGTGGGCGTGAAAAGGCATTGTACTCATATGCAATTGGACAGACTCAAAGAAGTGATGTAACCACTTTATTTTAGAATGTCAATATTTACTATATACCAAAAATAACTTCCTTTGTAACTATGTAAGCATGGGATCAAAACATTTACCTTTGAGCTTACAATACTTGAGGGAGTAAACAGGTTTTCAAAATTATTTTAGAGACCATGTGAGCAAACACTTTTCTGTTTTTAGTCTTTTAAACCCCTCCCCCCATTTTTATTATAGTCACCAGCAAAAGTTTGCAGACACTTGAGTTTCTAACTTGCCCTGTGCAACACAACCAATAAATGACCAAGCTCAAACTTAATCCCATGTTCCAAAGCCCATGCATGGTCCCTTGATTACATCCAAGGGAGAAAATGGATTCTATGCTTCATATTTCCTTTCAAGAGTGCTTTAAATTCTGTTGAAATCTAAGACTTTCTCTTGGTGTCTGCTTCCCTACTCAAACAGAAATGAAAAATATCAGATCTAAGATCATCCCATCTGAATTTAGTCATCCTGAAAGAAATTCAACAAATTACTTTTTGCTTCTTGATACTGAAAACATTACCGAAATGTAACACACAAGCTCATAATTTGGGCAGCCTCTTTCCTTCTATCCATTTTGCTTATTCTGCAACACAGTCCCCTCCATATTTTAAGTGGAACAATGTGTTCCTATGACCCACAAAAATTAAGTTCGAATCTAAGCAGATGAAGTGTTAAGAAGCAGGCAGGACTGCCCTTCGCTGTATACTAAGCCCAGGCAATGTGGAAGATCCATGACTGGAACCTAGTGAGAGAACATAATGAATATCTGCACAAGGGAGGAACCGATGGATAACGTGGGGGAAGTAGGGGCCAGATGGAGGGGAAAGGAAAGGTGGAGAGAGGAAGTGGGAAGGAAGAAGGGAGTCTTGTGAGAAATAACCCACAACTGACACTGATCTGGTGGCCAGAAGGTTCACTGGAAGAGGGCCTCTCACCCAAGCCCTCCAGCTTGGATACCTCTTGGCTATTTTGGACTGAATGCTGAGCTGCTCTTCTGCTTGCGAAATACCTGCTCTGGGGGATAGATGCACTCAGGATCAGGGCGGGGCAGGTCAGCTTCTTTTTGGGGCAAGTATGAGGAAGAGCCTCTCTTACTGTCCAGGAAGACCACATTTCAGGGCTTCTGAGGGCTTGGAATGGGTAAAGGGAAGGCCCAGGTCCCTGGTGCTAGCGAGAGAGAAGGGAACTTTGGCAAGGGTTTATGCTCTCTTCCGAAGGACGCCGGCACCCATTTTGTGAACCTGGGAGGTGGGGGTAGGGGTGAAAAGAGGAGCCAACAGACTGGATTTGCTTGATTGTTACATACACAGCTGACTATCCCTATCCCATCCCCTGTTCAGCATATACCTTCATAGTCTTTATAAAGGGGATCACCCTTCAGCAGGTGGAGGGCCCATCCGCAATGCAATTCAGCTCTCGTTACGTCTCACCTAGGCTCCTTTAGTAAGCCCTTCCCTCTCATTAGCAATCCGTCCCTGCAGATATTGTCTTAAACACACTCGGCTCTCAAATTAAAAAGGGAGAAAGGAACCTCCTTTTGTCCCTACTTGTCCCTCCCGTTCTACTCCACTTCTGTCCCCCTTTATAGTGAAATGTCTCAAAACAATTGTCTGCCCTATGCTCTACTTCAACTCCAATTTCCTCTTCAAAACTGCTCCATCGAACCCTTCCAATTCCCTCCACAGCTACCATCTTAAACTACACCACCATCCATTTTAAAAGTTTAATTATTATTTATTTATTTTTAGAGCGAGGGTAAGGTAGGGAGAGAGGGAGAGAAAAATCAATGCGAGAGAGAAACATCGGTGGGCTGCCTCTCCCACGTATCCCGGTCCCCGTCCCCGTCCCCCCCCCTCGCCCCCCGCCCCCCGACCTAAGGGCAATTTAGGCATGCGCCCTGACAGGGAATAAAACTGGTGACCCTTTGCTTCGCAGGTTGATGCCCAAGCAACTGAGCCCGCACCATCAGTTTTGACGAGGATTATTGGGAAAATCTTCTAACTAGTTCATTGGTTCTCAATCTCCTCTGAACCTTTCTCTACATGGTAGTCAAAGGTGGTCTTTGCAAAGTATGTCAGACCTAGTAAATCCAATTTTTTTTTTTCCAAAATAAGCTGAGTGGGGGGAAAAACCAATCCCGAAGAGTTACATACGGTATGGTTCATTTACATAACATTCTTAAAATGACCAAATTGCAGAAATGGAGGACAGATTAATGGTCATCAAAGGCCAGGGATTGGGGGTAGCGGGAGATGGCTGTGGCTATAAAAGTGCAACAGGATGGATCCTTGTAATGATGGAACCATTTCATATCTTGACTGTGGTGGTGGATACATGAGCCCACATGTGATAAAATTGTATAGAACTAACACACACACACACACACACACACACACACACAAGTAAAGCCAAGGAAATCTGAATAAGATGAGTACATTGTACTACTGTTAATATTCCGCTTGTGGTCTCGTATTATAGTTTTACATTGAGGGAAAATGGGTAAGGGGTACACAGGATCTGTTTTATTTCTTACGAAAGCATGTGAATCTACAATTACTCAAAAAGGAACAAGAAATATAAATCAGATGTCTTGCCTCAGGGTAAAGCCATTCATCCAACGGCCTCCCATCCTAATCACCACCTTGGTTCCAAGGCATCAAGATTTGCCCCCTCTTTCTGGCTTTCCTACATCTGTTCCCTATTTCTGGAAGGCTTGCCCCTGGCTGTTCTACGGTTCCTGCTTTCGTAACTTTCAGGGCTCACCTTAAATGCCACATGCTCCTTCCCAACCACACAGTTTCCACCCTCTTCTTTTCCTCCACGGGTCTTGTCTCAGGTTGGATCATTTTCTCACTCCCTGACTAGATTGCAAGCTACCAGAGCAGGGTGGAGAATGTTTTGCAGGACTCTGCACTGTCTCACCTGCGCCTGACATAGTTGCTGGGCACATGGTGAGGGCTCAGTGGACTGAATGTCCAGTGAATGAATGAGTAGCCAAGTGCCGGTACCATCAGGGTTTTTCTGAGTGATGTAAAGCAACCTGGATTGTGGTTTTGGACTTAAGGATGGGGTTCCTTATGCTCCCTTTCCTGCTTGTTTCTAAAGAGATGGGTCACTAGTGGGTCCCTGGGTGCCACTCCGAACCACGGGGTTCCGCAGTCTGGGCAAAACGGAGTATGTTTCGGACGCGGGCGGCTTTGCAGGTTGCACACAGGTTAGGGGAGGCCCCTGGCGTGGCCACCTTCACTGGGCTCACTGGGCTCTCTTTGTTACTCCCACCTCCCGTGCCCTGAGCGAAGCTGCCTGCAGTGACTCGTGACTCCTCACCAGGCTCGAAGGCTGCGACAAGAGGGAGGAGAGCCCCGGGAGCCCCTAGCCCGCCCTCCTCGCTCAGCCTAGGCCGGCCCTACCGGGAAGCGCTCACCACCACCACCACCACCACCCCGCAGCCACCTTCTCCGCGCGCCCGCGCCTTGCAGGCAGCGCCGCCGCTCCCGACACAGGGACACGTGGGCGCGCGGAGTGCGTGGCGCTCCAGCCCCTGTGGCCCCCTGCAGGATCGACCCCTACGCGCTCGCCCCGCACAGCAACCCCCCACGGCCAGAGCCACCGCTGGCGGGCGCCCCGCCCCGCCCGGAGCCAACCGCGTCCGCCCCTGCGCGCGCTCCCTCCCTTTCCCGCCCCCCGAACGCGCCCCTCCCCTCGCGTCCCTCCCGCGCCCTATATCTCGCGCCTGGCTGAGGGGGCTCGGTCCACCGCCGCCGCCACCGCTGCAGCCGCCGCTGCGCTCCGATTTGGGTGCAGGTAGCGGCCGCCTGCGAGACAGCCGCGCCGCCGAGCATCCCCAGGAGTAAGCCCGCTTTCTCTCCGCTTGTCCACGCCTGTCTGCCTCCCGCCCACCCGCCCGCGTCCCCGGGGAGCCGCTGCCCTCTGGCCCCGCCGCTGTCGCCCTGAGCTGCCGGGGCCTTCAGGGACCGGCTACCTGCGGCCTCTGGCTCGGGCTGCCGGGCCGGGGGTGAGGACTGGGGGCGCAATGGGCTGCAGGCTGTGGGACGCCCACAGGGGCTCCCCTTTGCTGCCAGCTTCGACCTCCCGGGGCTTTCGACAGGGTGGAGGGGCGGGGATGAGAGCGACTGGGGAGGGAGCAGGGGTGGAGGTGGACGAGCAGGCTCTCTACGTTCTCCGCAGCCGGAGGGTGGGGAGGGCGGAGGGAAGGAAGGGGGTCTCCAGGTTTTCTCACCCAGGATGTCGGGCAGTTGGGGTGGGGCGAGGTGGGGGCACCTCTTGGTTTTCTCAACAAGCAGAGCTAGCGGGGTTTGTGGGAAGCGTGTGAAGACGAAGTGGGGGGGGGGGCTTCCCTTGGTTT